>JAYKAV010002009.1:1018995-1091221 GCA_035582835.1 Phoebastria nigripes | reverse complement strand
GGAAAATGATGGTCTATTCTGAGATACCAGGCTAGCGACCCTTCTTTTTCACCACCTGGTGTTTATATCCCAGCTCTTAGTTTCAGTAGGAAAAATGAAGTTGTGGAAGAGGAGGTAATTTTCTAGCCAATTCTGTAAGAAATTTAGCAGATGTCGAGCAAGATGCTGTTTCTGGGTCAGCGCAGCAAGCCCCTTTGCTTAAAGGCTTCCCACCAGCGTTCCCTCTCTGCTCACTGCAGGATGAATCCCTGCCTGTTTGGGAGCAATCGTTTAGGGAGTTTCCTTTGACAAAAGCATCACATCAAGCAGGGACCGTTTAACTTCCTGGTGCATTTTTAACCCCTGACTCCAAGCAGCTAAGTGATGGTGTGAAGCCTCGTGCCGCCATGCCGGGGGAGCTTGGATCCCAACGCCACGGCTCCTGGGGCTTTGAGTCCTGCCCACCGCTGCGCCTCTGCTCCCTGTTAGCTGCTGGGAACCAGTTTGGTCACACACGGCACCAGTTCCTACCGGGATGTGTACAGCTTGTTTTGTTTGTACAGAAGCTCCCACAGATCGTTAAGAGGATCTTTCAGACCAATAGGTCTCAGGTAAAAAAATCCCTGTGCCCAGACCTGAGGCTCCTGGCTGCAGACTGTCAGTTCAACACCCATCTGCTCTCTGGCACGCCATAGGGGAACTCCCAAGTAGCTCATAACCACGATGCTTTGGGGATCAAAACTGCAGGTTTTCTGCTACCCTTCAGAGCCCACAGGAACCAGGAGGGGCATCAAGAAACACCATGAGCATCTCCCGCAGTGGATAGAGCTGGCGCGGGCTCTGCTGCCCAGGCAGCCCCAGCAGCACCCTGCGGGGCAGCAGGAAGAGCACCCACATGTGATGAGCGATGGCATGGCCTGGGCTGGCAGAAAGCTGCTGACAGCAAGATTTACTCCAGTTTTGTGTTGTCAGAGAACCCAGAAATGCTTTGACCACAGCAGCAAGAGGAAAACACAAGCCTCCTTTGGGAGAGACAGCCCTTGTCTATATAAGCTTGTCTTTTTACCTGAGCATCCCTTCCCTGAGATTAGATTGCACCTTCATATGATCCTGCCTCACTGGGTACAACAAACATGGGCATTGTCCATGACTTGGACAAGTTCTCAGTCCTGCACTACTCAGGCTGACCGGAGAGGCAAGTACAGACACACCTCACAGAAACACATAGCCTACGTAGGGCAGAGCCACCCCGGAGCACCTCGGGAGTTCATACAATACAAGGTAAAAGGGGAACAGCCTGAAAAATCACTAGAGGAGGAAATAGTCTCATTTAAAATACGAGGATGGATTCAAAATCACCACAAACTCCCCTTAAAATCATCGAGTAATTGAAGATTTAAGAACTTCAACCCTACTAAAGACGTACAGGAGGAGGTTTAAGGCAGAAGCTTTAAAACAACAATTTAAGAATACATCCCTCTCTCAGTCCTACATCTTCCAAGCCCTGCTGCTTGATGAATTGGTTCCCACCACTATAAATCAACCTAAAAAACCACCACTGACCTCAAAAAATAGCCAGTAGTGAGCAAATCTGGATTTCTTATAGCATCACGAATGCCGCTGAGCATGCAGGGATCTGAAGGTAATGAGAACTGGCACAGCAGATCTGGCGTCTAAGGGGTGAGGGTATCCAATGAGTAGAAAATACTCAAACTGAGTAATACAGGAACTGAGATAAAAAAGTCTATGCATACAAGACAGACCCAAAGTACCAGTGCCAGCAGCCCACGCACCACTACCAATAACTGGTAAATAATGCCACTCAAAAAAAGCAAGGCCATTTCTCAAAGAAGTGAGAAGATCTCAAGGCAGAACACCACATTTAATCCATAACAACCAATTAGACCACAGAGACGTACAAATAACAAGACCAAGGACACCCAAAGCTATTACCAAAAGCCTAAATTAAACTAGAAAAATCCAAAACTGTTTGTTAAGCACAGAACAGGTAAAAGTCCTGACCACCTGGAAAAGGAAGCAGTCCAGAAGCTCRTAGTCAGAAGGGCTAGTTTAGGTGAAAACAATGGTCATTTCTGCAAAAACAAAAGAAAACAATCTAACCCAAAACAAACCACCATCCAAGTTCTACCACAAACCCAAAATGAAGCAATCAAGGAAGGACACAGAAAAACAATCCCCCTTGGGTCCCTGAAGTCCTATCGTTTGTTCTCTTTTCCAAATATAAAGCAGAGTCCAACAGGGAATCTGGATGGAGGCTGAAGAGCAGGAGCTCACCCACTGCCAGCCAGCTCCAGGGCTGAAGTTCCACCAAACTTGATCCAAAACTGGGCAAGTTCTCCAAGAAATCAAGGAGAAATCAAACTCGGAAAAGACTTGGGAAGTCTTTTTCATCCCCATTATTTACAACTGCCTACAAGTGCCAAAGTCCAAACTGAGGACCACAAGTGTTCCTCACCTCACAGCCCGCTGTGGCTTTACTACGGCAGCCCTTGCACTGACGCCAGCAGTGCTGCACACACTAACACCCATCCTGCTATCCTGTCAATGTACCTAAGGTAGCCAAGACTCGCTAATCATGCCATAACTCACGCTGGCTCTCTTTAGAGACCATGCCTCATTCACTTGGGCGCTAAGCACATTAACTGCTGCCCAGCTAATATTCACTCCCGATCAATGACACACATCGGAGCCCTGCCAAGATGACAATTTTGCCTCTTCAAAACACTCCTCACGTCACTACACAAATCGCTCTTCCCCTTTGCCCCAAACCCCATCAGCATGTGGAAAGCTTTCCATCATCCCATGGAGCTGCAAGCACAGGAGCAGCACATTTAGGGACAGGTTTTAGAGGAGTTTAGGAGCCTGATGATGTAGATGGGCATGTACACACCTTTAGGAGCGAGGCCACTGGTGCGGTGCTGGAGCACCACGAGCCAGCATCTCCTGCAGAGCCCAGGCATGGAAAGATGGGGGTGGACAGGAGAGCCATTAAAGCTCACTACTTCTTGGCCTCTTCAGGGAACAACCCCAGCAGAGGTGGACACACGGCACTAACTGTCTCTGCTGTGCCTCCTTCCCCGCTCTCTCACGGGCAGCAGAGGTGGAGATTTTCCATGGATAACCTCTGGAGATTCAGTGATGCACAGGGACCATAGAGTGAAGGTGTTGGCTCAGCTGCTGATGCACTTGCTTTCAAAGCATCATGCTGCAACACAGCACAGAAAAGACTTTCCAACTCRTCATTCTTAGGGTTGTCCTAAACTAGTTACTAGTAACCTGCATTAGCCTGCTCTCCATCAACTGGAGCACAAGGGAAAACCAAAGACGATGTTAACCAAGAAGTGCAACCACCAAAATTGTAAACCCCGGAAACAAAGAGCCCACCCCACAAACAAAAAAACCCAGCAAAACCCCAAGTTTGTTTTAAACTGCTATTTTCCTCCCCCTGGTCACAGCAAAGCCTGTGACACAGTGCCTATAAATTTCCTCTAATGATGCAGCAGTGAGGCAGAGACCCATCTGTGCTTGGGCACAGGTGAGACTTTTCACTATCRTGTAAGTGCAGGCTGCCTTTCAATTACACTCACCAGCCCATTAGGCAAATTAGATTTGCATACGAGAGGATAACTAGAAAGTCAAGAAATAGGCCCTGAAGTAAAATACGTTTTATAACCTACATATCCCTGGGAAGATATGGATGGTAAGTTTGCTATTCAACCCAGGGCTGTTTGATGTTCATGTTCTCCAGGTTTCTGTTCTTAGCGCTGGCGTATTTTTGAGGACAGTCTCTTCACCACGCAGAACTGAAGCCAGACAAAGACATCTGTGTACCCTGCATCCCCACCTCCCTAAAAATATGCCCATTTCCGCGGGGCTTTGCATCATTTGCAGGTTCTGCCTTGCAGTATGCTTGACAGCAGATTAAAATATTACTGGCCCCAGGGAGTTTAAATTGATTTCACCTGGCTTTCAATAAATATACCACTAAACTACAGAATTATTTCCAGCACCCTAAGAAGGTGCACCAGTGCATGCTGCCCAGCGGTATGGGATTACACTGATGTCCCATGTCACCGAGGACATTCATGTGGACTAAATGGTCCTGCTCAGGTGATCCTGAAGAATTAATCTGCCTGCACATACTATTTTTTTCCTGGTGAGTGTATGCAAAACAGAGACAACCTAGCTCATCTCCCAGAATCCAGATGGCACTTGCAAACCTTGTCTGTGTATCAAATGTTGTTTTTTAGATCAAGTGTCCCTGGTTGACAACACAGAACTTCACGATGCTATCTTTAGAGAGGCTTCTCTGCAAAGAAACACCCTTTGAGCATACGTTACAGGGAATATGCTAATGTGGCAGGGTGTTTTCAGCGGACGCAAATGTATCTGTTTCTGGGAGCTCAGATACCCCAGAACAAGCTGAGCCTGGCTGAAGATGAAGGGTCATCCAGCTCCCCTTTTAACAACAAGGCCCTACAGAAAAGGTGCATCAACAAGTTAAGATTGCAGAGAAAGGTTAACGTACACCACTGGAGAGATGCAGGATGAGCTCACAGCAAAGTCCACTCACACACAAGAATTATGCTTACCAAAAAAACCTACTAAATGAGTTAGAGTAGCTGAAAACAGACTGCAAAATCTGAGTTTTCATTCCTTCATTTCTCCTACAGGTTTAGAGATTCTTACCCTACTTTCCTGTTCATCTAAATGCAAGGGTCTGACAAKAAACCAATGGTTTTCTTCCTCAAAGTCTTAATTTCCTCCTTCAGATTTCATGTAAAGATAAAAGCAGCACATGCAAAGTAACTTCTTTTTTTTTTTAAAAGAACAGCCCATTAATAAAGAACAAAACTTCACAAAACTTTCAGTTTCACACATTCTTGAGATGGTAATGTTACCCTCAACAAAAAAATTAGTAGTAGTTGTTAAAAATAACACCACCCCCCAAAAAAAACCCACCACCCTGAGTTGTTTTCTATGCTCCTCAGCTCCAAGAACAAGAATCATTACCTGCATGTGAAAAAGCATGAAAACCCCCTGACCTGTACACACTCCCACTAAGCAGCAAAATGGCGTTACAAAAGCCGGGAGAAGACAAAGGCGGCTGCAGACACAGAAAAGGTTATGATGCAGCTCATCCCCAGGATCAGAAGGTGACACCAACAGCAGCGAGGTGGCTGAAATAACCCCTCACGCCCGCTGCTGAAAAGAACATTTCAGAACAGCGACATCAGGTAAAGCAGCTTCTTTTGAAAAAAGAAAGTGATGCAGGAGGTAGCTCCTTCCATATTGCAGGCACTCACAGTAAACACCATATGGCCTGTTAATTTAATTAGGGAGAAGAAACCCCCTAAGTTTGAGATTTGACTTTGAAGGGTTTAAAACAAGTATGAGGAAAGTCGCTCAAGGTATTCTATTAGGTTGTCTTGCTAGCTTCATCCACCCTTCTGCCCTGATTCAGCTGGTGGCTCTCCCCACGCCGCACAGCACCTCTGAGGGGCTGATTTTTTTTTTTTTTTTTTTTTTTTTTTTTAAGAAGTCCACTACCAGATGTGCACAACCTACACGGTTCCACCTGCACAGCTGCTTCCCAGGACGATCTGGGTGGCCCACGCTGGGCAGCCAAGCCAGGACGGGTCTGTATCAGCAAGGAGGTACATACAGTAAATAACCCGAGTACTTCAGTTAAACCCATCTCCTCAGATGCCAACCAGAATTTTTATTTTAAATCCTCCTCACCAACTGCATTGGTCCATCAAGGCAGGATGGACCTCAAGGCGGAGGTCAATCTGACAAATGCCAAAGAACCAATGCTGAGATGTAAAGCCTTCAGGCAAGTCCATTCCCCACCTGTAAGTAAGTTTGCATTTATGAATCTTGAGGTCAACCAACCAAGCCCCGGCCATTCCCAAAGATTTCTGTATCTGAGTAAAGACTCACTGCAGCATCTACTTCTAGAGTAGCAACAGGGACTCTTGGTCCAAAGGGGCTGCGTTATCAGAATAAAAAGCCATTGTCTGTTTTGAACATATCTTCCATATGAAAGACATGGCGGGGAAATGGAAATTCCCTTCTCTGACCTGGGGAGAAAGCGAGTCTAGAGACTTGACCATCCCAAGCATCCTAATACGGTCCCTCTGCTGCTAGGAGCTATTTTCTAAAGACTCATCGTAACCTGAAAAAAAACTGAAGAAGTAAAATAAAAAAAGTCTGTACTGATTTCCCTCTTTTTTGCTTCAATCTGGACAATTCACAGTTGTTAACTGGTTGCTCTGAGGAGAGAGGAGAACATCTAGGATCTTTTCTAGACAGAGGTTTGCATCCATGTATCTGTACTGCAACAGGAGACTGTGGCACCACTGTCACACCGGAGCACCCTGCCAGGTCTCAGCATGACCTGCCCAGTGCATCACTGGCAGAGAACAAGGCGGATCCCATGGAAGTGGCTGCTGAGGCACCACCAAGAACGCAAAGACACAAAACCTACTGATTATGTATGAAATAGCCTCACAAGCCATAACAGCTGAGGCTTACGGGGCTTTGACGGGCTTTCATCTTCAAGCAGCCTGCTCAGGCCCAGGCAGTAGCATGCAACACCTCGGTCCTGGTGCTTTGAGGACCATCATCCCCCAGCAAGCTGCTCTATTGGGAGCCACCAGCACAAACCTCGTCAGCTGCAATGCTGCAGCATAACCAAACTCCTTTTGGGAGGCCCAGTGTGTCATAAGGGAAACCCAATGTTTCTCCACAGAGGTACATACTCCGACTGACCGACCTCCAGACTTGGACAGGGCTTTGTCACACAAGTTGTTCGGATAGAAGCACAGAGGAAAGCTATGCCTGATGCCTCCAGTGCGGAGACGAGCTGCCACTCTCCTCCGTTCCTGCCTGGCACAATGTAGGTCAGGGCTGTGTGGGCTAGTCCCCTCGTCACGGGACATGACCCACCTGTACTCCTCGCTGGAGATGCTCCGTGCCTCTGCAGAACAGGTTCATTTTCAAGTCCTAGGTAGGGCAGCAAGACATGCTCCCCCTCCCTCTCTCCTGTTACTAACCACAGCATATCTCTCCTCGAGGCAAACCCAGGCTGCTCTGTGGAAACCCAGAAGAGATTTCAGGCGATTGGGGTTTCATGCAACCTGCTGCCCTGCAGATGAATCGTACCAGGAGAAAATCACGTCATTCCTAGAATTTTGTAACCTCAATTGGCATGTAGTTTCTCTTGGCTCCTGTCAACAGCTGACTACACTCATGAATTAACAACCCACTTTTTCAATTATTTTTTCCCTTTCTATCCAGACCCAGGTTGGGATCTGTGTGTCCCTTTAATAGGTGTGCCACAGCAATATGCCAGAGACCAGAGTTTCCCATTTTCTAGTTAAAAAAAAAAAAAAAACAACAACAAAAAAACCAAACAAAAAAACCAAAACAAATAACCAAACATCTAAAGCCCAGCAGACTTCTTCCTGCTAGCAAGAAAACCTCCTCTCAGGACACTGCAAAGATTTAATTTACTACCAATTGCCCTCTGGTTATTTTACATTTATGGGGTGGGGGCTGAAGAAAGGAAGAAAGCAGGGAGAGGGCGTAATTAGCTTTGCTTGTAAAATGTTCATCCCAGTTGTAATAGCAACTGGAGCCTATTGGGGGCTTAATAGATTTCAGGGTTTTGTTCCTTGCGAGTGCTGAAGTGTCTGTGTGGGGTGGGGGGAATAAAAAAGGGGAAAAAAATATAAAAAAAAAAAAAAAATCAATAAGTGGATCCTACTTCTTGCCACAACCCCATATGGAAGTAATCAAGCACAAGGGTGGCAGCTGGGGCCAATAACAGTCACCTGCAGTTGAGGGACGTGGGGGTTTCGGATGGGTTTTTAATGCTAATTTCCTGCAGAAACAATGAGGGAGCGGGCGCAGAGCAGCAGCCGAGGGTGGATGAATAGGGACCAGCCGGAACAATGGCTGCACCTGGTGCCGGGAGCAGCGGCACAGAGCCGGCACGCGGCAACAGCGCACGGCACATCTGTTCCCTGCACAATAACCCGCTCCCCCGACGCTCCGCCAGCATCCTAAGTAATACCGGGTCTTTTAAACATTCACAGCTTGCCATGGAGCAACAGGTTTGAGCTGTTTCGGGGCTGCAGCGTGCTGTTCCTCCTCCCCCCCTCGTTTGGGGCAAGCTCAGTGATGGTTATCGATACTTCTGGGGCTTTCCTGGGGTTTTTTTGGTGAAGGAGATGCCTTTGAAAGGGATGGCTATGCAGCATCCCACTGTCAGGTTGTGGTGTCCTGTTGCTAGAAGGAAAACTGACTCTTGGCTTTGTAGTTTCCATAGGACCGGAGAGTAACCAAGCAGCAGATCTGCAACAGTCCTGGTTCTTCTAAGTGGTCTTCTGGCCACCTGCTACTGTCCTCCTTCAACAGCACAAGTCCTGCCACGGACATGAAAGACAGGAGTCCTGCAGCCGGGAGCATGCCAAGGAAATTCAATACACGTTATTCTAAAACCTTAAGCTTGGCTTATAAAAATGCCACTGCCCAGCCCAATAAAAGGCATGATAGTTACACTTTAAAATGCTTTGAAACCTCTGAAATCGCTATTGTCCTTTCGGACATAAGCTGCCGACACACAAAGAGGTGCTAAGGTCAAGGTCTTGCCTCAGAAAATTGCTTGCAGACCCAGGAACTGAACCCAAGCCTCTCTGTGCTGCACTTTAACTGCGGGATCATTGCTCACCAGTTCTTCCCAGCTTCTGCTCTTGCTCTAAACAAAGGTTTTTCCAGCCGTTCCCTGAATGCTGCATGAATTCAGACAGTCTCCACCATAAAAATAAAAGTTGAACAGGCTCCCAGAGACCTGCAGTGATGTTGCCCCCAGGGACCGCTCTGGAGTGTCTGTCGAAACACATTTCATACCTAGCTTCTAACAAGCAATTGGGTATGGAAATAGTCACTAGATGCTAGGATAAAGGCAAGCTTATAATCTATCCCAGAACAAGCATAGATAAACCAGCTCTTATTATGGGAAAAAACCCAATAGGCAACAGATTACGACCATCTCCTGTTCAGATTTAAGAACTAGCCAGCGTTGCCTTAAATCTGCTACGTATGCCCAAGTCCTCAAATGACTTTATTCAGCTATCCAGCTATACTATAAACATCGCACATGCACATCAAAAAAATCTTGTTTTTTGTCCAAACCCTAAAAAAGCAGAGCTGGAGAAAACAAGAGGCCACCTGGCTCACCCATCCCAGCGCATAGCCGTGGGAGAGCGCTGCCTCCTGCAAAATGCTGCTGATGGTTACTGCATTTATGGGGCAATTTGGGGATCGAAGAGCTGGTTGCCTTGAAAACTCAGCTCCTGAAGTCAAACCATGCTCTTTCCCTCTTGCCTACTGTCCCCCAGTGATAGCCTCTACAAGCCAAAATCCACTTTGAGTCACGCGTTGACAAAGCCCTATAAAGCAGCTGTAAAATAATTTGGGACTCACACTTGATCCGACAGACAAGGCAGCATTAAGAAGTGAAACCCCGCTCTCCGGGGGACACTGGTCCTGTAAGACGAAGAAGAATAAAACAGAAGTAAAAAAACCCCAAGAGCCTGACCCATGGTTCACGTGAGAAAAGCTCCCTTTGCTTTTGGCTTCAGCGGGGTTTAAACAAGCCCCTGCAAAAACCAGCAGATGCAACTTGCAAAAATAGCAGCATCTTGGAACTAAGCAGGGGCCGTGGCTCCAGTCCCCGGGCAGAGCAGAACCCGACTTGGCAGCACTGTTTTGGCCTTTTCACTATTAAGTGGAGTTTCTGCTCTTTTCCTCAGGGCATTCCCTGTGTAATAGACTTCTCAGATTAACGATTTATTCTCCTTGCCTTTAGCAATTCTGCTCCTTCCTCAGACCCTTCAAATCCTTCACTTGGCTTACTGCACTTTCCTGTTGGCAGTATTTGCTTAAACTGCCTTTGCTTTACCCCTTTTAACTTGTTTCTTACACTGGGGCCTCTTAGTTTTGCATTATTTGCAGGTTTCTCTAACCAGTGGATGTGCTGGCGTAGAGGTACCTGGCTGGGGAGGACCCACAGTCATTTAGGTGAAGCCTAGGTAGTCCCAAAAATCAGACTAAACATCTTCTCCATATTAATAGTGAAAATCACGTCACCCAGCAGACAATTCTGAAAAAAGAAGAAGAAAAAGAAAAAAAAAAAAAAAAAAAAAAAAAAAAAAAAAAAAAAAAAAAAAAAGAGTCTTCACTTGGATGTGCTACCCCATTTCTATAAAATTATTACGACTGGCCACCGAGTTTCAAGCCACCCTCTTCCCCAAAATACAACCACCTCTCTCACCGAAGCACTCAGCTCGTCAGGCACTCCAAATCCTTTCCAAAAATAGAGGAACCTGAGAAGAAAAAAAAGTTTCCTGCAGGGCTTGAGCAAGACACCAGCAAATTAGTTGTTTAATGGCCAAATCATGCCGCCCCGATGCCGGCAAAACTTCCGTTTGCTTAATCAGAGCCCGACCTGCAAACAGACCGCAGGAGCAGATGCTCCAACACGCTGCGCTGCGTTCACAAATTCGGGAAGTCTTTGGGAGAGCCGCAACAGAGGAGCACGACTCTTTGCTTTTAGATATCGTCACACTCTGTATGGCTTTGCTGGAGATTTTTTGGTTTTCATTCCTCCTTTGTGCTGGTGCACTTTGAGATGATGAAGTCGCAGAGCATTAGGCAGCACRCGCTCCCTCTGCCTCCTCTCCGGGGACAGTGAGGGACACATAGGAGGTATTTGGTTTGTCTGTAGAAGCAGACTTACAATATGTATTTTTTAAAAGCCTATACCCAAATGCTTGCATGCTGCAAGAGAAGGAAAACCTTAAGGTGGCACATGCAGTGGCCGAACCGGACAAGCGCGGAGCTGCAGCCCATGCAGCAGAGCAGCACCCTGCCAGGGAGCCCGGCCAGGCTGCACCGCGCTCTCCCCAGGGAAACCCTGTCATTTGGCATGCTTAAAACTAACCTGGACAAAGCAACAGCAAAAAGTGCCCCAAAAGCAATCATCCTGCACCAGACAGCCTAGCAAATATTCCTCTCTCTTTTTCCACCTCGATAGCAAGCGATCCTCAGGCACATTTTAGCTCCCCAAACTTTGAGTGCTGATTTTGGTGCATCTCCCACGGCTGGGCAGGATTTTGCCGGCACACAAAATGGACCGCRAGTACCGTCGTGCAGGAGCCAAGTGCGGCAGGGGTGGTGAAAAAGCCGGTAATATTTTGCAGAGCGCACGCCCCGGGCAGCGGCTCAGCAAACGTGCAACAGAGGGATCTTTACAACAAGCTACTCTGGAGGGTTGGAGGAGCAATTTCAACTGCTGAACCTTCTGAAAAAACAGGGAGGGGGGGGAAGTGCAGGTTTAAAATACACATGCAGGATCGGGAGATTACAGTGGAATAAAAGAAAATACAGCAGTCTGCAGCCCAACAGTGGAAATATATAGGGCAGGGAGGTCTGTTCTGATATTACAAAATTGATCCGAGAGATTTAGATGCTGGTAGCATCAGTTGCTGCTCGAGGAGCGCAGAGACAAAAAGGGAGCAGCCTCTGCCACAATGCAGAGCAGCACTGAAAACACAGAGAAAATTAAGGAAATTTGGGAGCTGATGGAAGAAATCTGCCTCTGCAGATTTACACCCCCCTCCCGAGCTTCAATATCAGCATGCAGCAATGAGAGAGTAAAGCTAGGCACAGCGGAAAAACACATTCTGCTAAAATACACAAAAACCTTCCTGCTTTTCCATTTCCCCAGAAAATGCTGAATCCCAGCCTTCTGCTCACGGGAGGCAGGGGGGAAAAAAAAAAAAAAAAAAAAAAAAAAAAAAAAAAACACCAACAAAAGCAAACACCACCAAACCAAAAACATTCCATAGCAACATAGAGCGAGCTCTAACGCAGCTCTCCTTAGAGAGAGTTTAGTATTTTTTCAGCTGCAGAATCCACGCATGCAGCCGGCTCCTCTGTTGAAGTTTTCCCCCAGCAGAGCCACTGCAGTCGACCGGAGGCAGGCTGGGTGGTGAAGCGCTGCGGACGGCGCCGCTCCCACCCTCTCCCTCTACCTGTGCTCAAGGTTGAGGCTCTCCCCAGACGGCCGGTGAAACCCACATCGCTCTTCAAACCTACTTGGCGGCACGGCAGCTGAGCATCCCCCCGAGCATCCCCCACTGCCCCCCAGATATGCTGCACCCTGCCCAGTCCCGTTTAAAAATAGATGCATCTATTGCTTACCCTAAACAGCAAGATTGCAACGATCCAGCTGCTGTTGAATACACCTAGTTTCTTTGAAATATAAATAAAAGCGCTCTTCCTCCTCCTCTGCTCGTGATCTTCGAGCGCAGCCGGAGCCCAGCCTGCCTTCTCCTTTCATTAGCTGGACATGTGTCAGGTCCCGCACATCTGCGATTTCTCACTGCCTGGAGCCGCCTGTCCGATTCCAGGGAAACACAGATGGATCCCAGATGGGAAGGTCCTGCCAAACAGACCAGCTCTCCACCTTGCCAGAATACCCAGCTTAGAGGCACACACCCTCGGCTCCCTGCCTGCTCCCTGCCTGCGCCGCGCTGCTGCCAGGCTGCTCGCCAGCTGATGTCACCAAGCACACACCTACCAGCGCCTCGCAGCCGGGCTGACATTAACTTGTTAAATACACGTAATTTGTTTATGGCCGGCAATAACAGCGAGACGGCGGCGGGGCGGTGAGAGGAAAGGAGGCACAGGCGCTGCGGGTTGTTTCCACCGGATCGACCCTCCTGAAGTCGGCTCTGCCTTACGCAGCGCCGGGTGTAAATCAGCCTTCGTCTTAGCCCTCAATTTTGAAATCTGGTAAGCTGTTGGGTAAACTAGTGAATTAATTTTCTGAAGGTTTCCCCATGCACGTAAATCTTCCCTGTAAACTCCCCTCCAAGCCCCAGCGCCGGAGTTTGCAGCGCTGGAAAGCTGGCATGTGTTAGCAATTAGAAGCAACAACAAGATAACAAGATACTGATGTTGCAAGGGTACCAAATGAGGACTGGAAAATTCAAAGGAAGAGCAATTAAATGTGTAACATATTACTCGGATCGAAGAGGAAGTGTTAAAGGAAAATGTAAATCCGAAATGTTTTATACGGGGAGTAAACTCCACCAGGGATCTCACAGCAGCAAGGGAGCTCATAACAGAAACCCGCTGGACACAACTACATTTGACCATTTCCCCACCCCCCTTAATACACAGACATGGCCGCTCTGCCACCTACAAACCTCCCGGTAATTTTGAATAGCCACTCCCCGACGTGCAGCGTGAACAACAGATATTAACTGGAGACCCCTGACTAATCCCATCAGCCCAGCACCATTCACCACAAGCCGGGCACTGGGGAAACACGGGTTTACACAACAGCATTCCTCGCCATGCAGATGGGCGTCCCTGGCTGCCTGTGGTACTGTCCCGGAGAAGAGGCAACCACCCCTCCAGTTACTGCCCAAACCATCCTCCTCCATGCCATCCTCCTCCCAGCTCCCATAAAGCCATCTGAGGAGGAGAAGCGACATTTGCATTTTGCTTGCAGACCTCGCACAGGCACATTTTAAGATCTCAGGAGGGATTCACCACTCCACTCCATATTCCTTTGAGCTGAGAGGCTTCAGGTCTCGATATAATCCTTTCCAAATCTTTGCAGGCAACACTACCTCTCCCTCCAGCTACTTTTTTGAGAAGCAGAGACCTACGTACCTTGCCAGGACAGCAAACTAGAAGCCTGCCATTGCCCAAGCTGAGGGATGTTGGTTTTTTAAAAGCCCAGAAATCACGTGAGCTGAATTCTCTGCAGTTGGTATAAGCGTGGCAGGATATTTACTCGCTCACAGACAGCAAAATGCTTCTTTTTATGAAATTTCCAATGCTTTGGTAGGCTACTGCTAACTGCCAAGCCATGTCCATAAACCTTCTCGAAGTACTGTCCCCTGGCATCCCACCTAACCCTTCGCCCCCGGCTTCTCTGCCTCTTACTCCTAATTAGTTTAAGGTACCTCTACTTCCCTTTGGGAGGGGAAAAGGCTCTAAAGGGAGAAAAAAAAAAGTGCTTTAAAGGAAGTATTAAAAAGCATTCTGCGAGCAGGCATGGCATACATTCATGAAGACACGGGCCATGTTTTCCTCCCGCGGAGGATGGGCCCCCCCAGCATAGGCAGGATGCTGGACGATAACTGGGGGGAGGCATTTGGGCAGGAGACTTTCAGCTGTTGTAGAAGCACATGAAGCCGCTGCAGCCTTGGCTGGGCAAGCACATCGCTCGGAGACGGCAGCAGCCCGGCTGCAGGCAGAAGGGCACAGATTTACAGCTACCCTCCCACCTCCAAACCTCAACTAAGAGCAGGGATTTCACATACTTCAGTTAAAAAAAAAGCGAATCACAATCAAGTATTTGCACGGATACCTGGAGCACCCTGTGAAGCGATGCTCGGGCAGCAAAGCGGGTTGGGAACAGGCAGACCCTGCAGGCAGATCCACCAGCGCCTCCTGGCACCCAACTTCTTTCTGCGGCCCGGTCCCCGCTGTTAGGGCTGCTGGCAAGGCACGTCAATAAAACATTTAATTTCAGAAAGTTTAGCTCGCTGGGGCTTCTGACACTTTTGATGAAGGTTGCGCAAAATACTGAAGCTCTCAATATTTCATAAGCCGAGATGGAAAAATCATCTCTAAATTATACAGACAATGAAGGGAGACAAAAAACAAGCAGCTCCACGAGCACCAGAATTAATAAAGTTATTTTCCTATGGACTTGCGTCTCATGATTTGCTCCCCGGCGCCTCGCACTGTGAGGTCCCCAACAGGAGCCCCCCCCAGCCGGGGTCATTCCAACAGCGGTGGCTCTCATGTGGATTCTCTTATGTCTTATAAGGAGCGAGCTCATGTTGCAGCTTTGCCCCCAGTAGAGATGGTACCAGGCAGATGGATGCAGCCCTATGCTTAAGGCATTAAGATTTAGCATCAGATACCACTATTCCCTGCCCAGCCCTGTCCCGACATTACCAAACCAGCCTGAAACCGGCCAGGAATTCAAAAGCTGACCTTGGTCCGAGCACRAGAGAGGAGGGGGATGCTGTATGACAAACAGAAGATGCTCAACAGATGCAGCCTGGGAGCTGCAAGGTCTCTGGGTCAAAGTCATCAGAGAAAGCCCTCTTAGAAGGTACATGGGATGGCGTGGGGTTTGGAGGGTTTATCTGAAATAGGTAACTAGCACTAGATGTTCCCCCACCTTCTTTTTTAATCATATTTTAACTTAAGGACCTCAACGGCTTGTAAACGTTTCACTTTACATAAACAAAAGCTGTCCCCAACTATGACAACTGGGTTGTAACTACCATTTGTGACCCCATGGCCAAATAAGTCTTTTCCCTATTTTTACAACCTAAAGTAGTTTGAAACGTCAAAAAACTCAGGCCACTCGAAGTATTTTAAGTATAGTTACAATGATTTGACTTTATAAACCTTTATGAAAATGTACGCACCCTTTGCCATGGTGTCCACAGGCCAACTTCTACCAAAACCCCAATATCTCAGGACAGACATCCCCACTTCTGGCCGGGGTTGGGGCAGGAATATGCCAGACCTCATGGCTCAGCCTCGGAGGAAGATGCACGTGTGGTTTTGGGCTCTCAGGGCAAAGAAATATAAAGGTGGGGACACCTGGGCACCCTGAGTAGAAGCCATTGCAAAGCCTCCTTTGAACAGCTCATGGATTGTATCTTAAACATGACCCGTGTGCCTAAGCTTACCCAAACCGTGACCCATCCCTAAGCTCGCCGCCGGCAGAGGCAGGTCCGTGGAGCCGCAGGCAAACATGCTGCCGCCAGCCGGTCCCTCCAGCAGCGCCAACACGGCAGCTCCCGTTACTGCAAAGCAAGCCAGGACAAAGCATCCCGCACACCATGCCCTGCTCAGCCACCGCCTGGGCAAACGGAGCAGGGGGAAGCAGAGGCAACGCACTAATAGAAGATACTGAGACATGTCATCTACCGACCTTGAGCAGCACCTGTACGTAACCAAGAGGCTAGCCTGCTCCCCAAATATGCATTAAAACAGATTTTGTAACCCAGACATCACCACTACAGTGGAAGGAAGGAGGACTGCAGGCAGCACGGGAGAAACTGCTTTCCCCGGCTTGCCGCATTAATCTGCTTCTGCTTTCTTCTCATGGGAATGTTCCATGGAAAGAACGATGCAAACAAAGTTTGAACACTGGGAGCTATTGATACCTGCTGCTAAGTGTGGTTTCTGAGGAAAGCGAGGAAATCTGAAGAATTTTTCCAGTTTCCAGTGGAATTTTTATGCCTATCACAGCCCATTGCCACAGCAAGCACAAGAGACCCGAACTACTTCTGATTTCTCTTCAATTCCACCCATATTTCATGACAGGCCACGGCTTTGGTTTTTTGCCTGCTGTGTCCTTACCTCGCAAAGAAGTTTCGCTTGTATTCACAGCAACCCTGGAAAACCTTTGCCTTTTTAAGCTGACCACTTTCCATCGCACAGAAAAATAAATCCAAATGCACCAAGGCGGCCAAAGCCATTTATCAGGCTAAGTGGAAACCGTAAATTCATGCTAACTGGAATCTGATGGAAACCAATTGGGATCCTCCTCCTCCAGGCTCAGGTCTGGCAGGAAAGTCAAATATTTTATTGCCTTCTTTATGCCTTACTTACAAGTCAGCGGAGCCAAGAAAGGACTGCTCCCTTTGAAGCGATGCTGGTGGGGTTGCATGGGAGGCTTGCTGACTTGAGTTCAAGCTCAGCAGACAGAGGCATGCACCCCCCCAAACGGAGATTAGACCTCTCCATTCCTAGTAAATTTATCACATTTAACAAACATCCTCTTTTCAATACATCCATTATTTAAATTAGCACATGGCAGATTATGTTAACAAGCTTAATTTGTCAAGTAAATCTAATCATATTGCCTCCTTCAGGAGTCCACATGAGTAGTATTTGGCTTGTGTGCCATTTTAATACTGCCCAGAGAAGGGAAAAAACATGTTAAAAGTTGGCCTTAACTGAGCTGGCAGAATTTACACCCAGAACAACTATGATCAGACATCGCGAAAAAACAGTAGGAGCAAAGGCGCAACAAGGAATTAAGCACAACCTAAAGAAGTTACTGAAACTTTACTTCTGGCCACTGATTTAGGGCTTGGGGGTGGGGGGCACCTAAGCAAAAGCTACCTTATTCCTGCTATATGACCACATATGTAAAGAAAAAACACCCAGGAACTGGTGTCCTATCCAAAAAATCCCCCCCAAAACAACACACCAATTCCTAAATCTAACACCCTTGCTCTGATTAGAAATCCAAGTCTCTGTAGCTGTCACGGGTATTTAAACCAAACACAGAAATATGGAAAAAATGAGTAATCCTATTTGGAGAGAGTAAAACCCAGCCTGCAGAGGATTAAGTCTAGTCCAACAGCTCTGCAGCTTGACAGTATTTTCCAGATCAATAGCAGCTCCCTTCGATTACAGAGATTTGTTAAAATACAGATGTCCACTCCTCTCCAATTGTAATTTTGGTGACCTTCATCATCATCAACACCCCAGGTGGGGGATCAGGAGCATTCCCGGCCTTGGAAGCTGTGCTGATGGAGCTCTCTGCTGCAGCTGACTTGGGCACCACCCTGCTACTCCAGAAAACCCTGTTACCTGCCTAGATCTGACATTTTCACCCGAGTCCTTAGAGGGCCAGCCAGCCCCYTGTTTATGGGGCAAACAAGCTTTGGAAGCAGAAATCCTCCCTTTTGCAGGTGAGATGATGTGCTTTGAGAGCTGTGCCCCGGATCAGTCATCCCATTCTGAAGTCTGGGCTCCTGGTGCTCCCCACCACCTCCCCTGGGGACGATCTTTAACAATTAAGAAAGCACACGTTTAAGCTTATCAAAGCAGGACTTGTTAGCAGAACTTGTGTTTTGGTCTCATCCCAGAAAGGGCAGCATTTCCAATCAAAAATATGAGCAATAAAATGCATGTGATGGATCCCAAGCCCCTTCCCTACAGCAGGGTCATTACGTCTCAGCTCGCTTCCTGCATCCACTGGTGACTTCCCTCCTGCAGGCTGTGGCTTTTCCCCTGACAATGGCTTTTCTTTCTTTATCTTGGGCTCCTTTAACAGAATCCTTTCCCCCTTCAACCCGAGTTTCCCTCCCCTCCAGTCTCTGGGATGGTGCTGTTGGGGCTCCGGTCCTTGCCTGGCCCTTCAGAGGAGGTGGTAACTCCCCATCTCATTGCCTAGCCACGTCCCGGCATCCGACAGGCACCAAAGGAGGTTTATTTTCTCAGTAATTTGTTGTCACTAACCTGGTAACCTTGATTTAAAAAAAAAAAAAAATCTAAATTTCTCACCCAAACCACAGCCTGCCTTTAAGACGCTTAAAAAAAAAATAACCCTCCGTTGTTTTGTTCATTTTATCAAGAAAAAACCACCAGTTCAGGATTTTAAGCAGGGCTTCCCAGTAGCATCCCAGTTTGTTGGCTTTGCAGGTTTAGCACCAAATGGGGCTCCCTCTCTTTTCACCTCGCCAAACAACAACAACAATTATGTTTTAAACATTTTTTTTGGGRGGGTGTTATTTTTATTTTTTGGGTTTTATTTTTATCTTTTCAACTTTACAAAAAAAAAAAAAAAAGTCCATTCTTGCCAGCCCCCCCCCCCGCCGTCAGTCGGCCCTCCGGACGTAACAAATGGGGGTTGTGGGGAAAAAAAAAAAAAAAAAAAAAAAAAAAAAGAAACAACCCGGCGCAGCCCTTTGCGCCTGGCCCAGCATTCCAACTCTCCGCTCCCGGCTCCACCAAGTCTGATTTAGTAGCACTGCTGGGAGCTATTAGTTTACGAAAGAACCAGCACGCCCACCCAAGCGCAGCCGACTGCGAGAGGCTCCTCTTACACCGCTGCCATGTGCCTTTCATTCTGCCCGGAGAAGTCGGAAAGGTTGCGGTTTCGCTTAGGGCAGGAAGCCAAAGAGAAACCAGCACAGCGGYGAGTGAGGAGAGCGCAGAGGTCAGGCTGAGAAGGGCTGGATTTCATCCACACCCCAGTGCTGCCACATGAGAAAGTATTAATTAATGGGATGCTTATTAAGAGAGTTCAGCCTCCATCCAGATCTTCTGTTATCCTGCCTGGTGCTCCTCGTTTCCATGTCCTGTAACCACTCCTCCTTCCTTTCTATATCCTTTTTCCCTTTCCACTACCATGCTTTTAATCTCTCTTTTCGCCTTATTTCTGCTTCCCTTCTCCACTCTCTGCTTCCACCATCTCCCAGCCCCTCGCCTGCCTCCATCCCTTCCTTGATAGCACAAAGAAGCCTCAGCATCCCCCACAGTCGATCCTGAAGATCAGCATGGTCATGCCCAACCATTACAAGCCCACAGCATCTGCCAAGCTCAGCCACCTGCCTAGGCATCTGCTACCTGCCTCTGCTCCTACCCAGAAATAAAGCATGCATCAGCCTCCGAAAAACACCCGGCATGGGGAACCAGGCGGCTACTCTCTGTGTGCTGCTGCCTCTTCCCCCAGCGAGCTGCAGGCACGCTTGTCTTGGCGCTGGGAGACGGAAGATAAAGCGCATGGCTCGCTAGCCATAGCTTCGTGTTGCATAGGCGTTGCAAGGCAGAGAGAGCAGCCGGCTGCTGCTGGGAGCCCCCAGCCCCTGGGTCCGGCCCCCAGCCCCACACGGGATGAGGCTCGTGGGCTGCTGCTGCACTAAATGCAGAAGAGCAAAGCATTAAGCGTAGAAGGGGAAAACCAACAACTAGTGTGGGTTACGTGTCCCACCAGATCTCCTCTTGGAGGTAGAAATAACAGCAAGATTAAGTGACATGGGTGGTAACATGCAAAGTCTTCTAACAGCTGCCACAATTTGGCCTGCTCATTATCCAAAAATGCCTGTTTTGGATGTAGGATAGAGTTAACTCCCCGAAACTGAAGATCAGCTCTGTGGTAGAAGAGGCAGGGAGAAACGAAAGGAGAAAACAAGCGATGAAGCATCATTTTAGAGTCATTAGGGTTTTGAGATTCTCCAACTGGCTTCTATTAGGATTGTATCCGTATTTGGGTGCCGACAGAAAAGGGGAAAAAAATAAAGGGTAAGACTCATTTCCAGAGGTGCAGAGCAATCAGCAGGTTCCCTCCCGTGCCTCTGCGCTTCCACTGCCTCTGGGGGGCTTGGACGCAGCTCGAGGAGGACCAGGCGCAGTGAACGAGGACCTGAAATTTTATTACCTTCATCTTCTGTCAGAAGCAAAGCCTATTTGCAGATTTCCAGCTCGTGTCAACAGGAAGTTCATGTTTACAAGTTTCCAAGAAAAAAAGCCAGCATTCCTGTCCCATGCGATAGCTCGGTGGGGATGCTGTCTCACGTGGGAGTTCTCAGATTGGTATGCTAGACAGGAACGAGTTTTAGCCGTGTAAAACATCCAGACAAAAAGATAAAGCTATGAAAAAAATTGAAGGCCAGAAGAAAAACAATAATTCAGCAATTCCGTGGAAAATACACAGCAAGACAGCATAGCCATGTCTGGAAAAATACTTTTTTAGCATCTGGGATTCACACTTCAAAGAAACAGAAGAATTTTAAGAGGATGAAAAACTATATTCAGGCACTAACATGGATTTTTCTCCTCTGGTCCAAATCCCTTGTCATTCCCATTACACTGTTCCTCCAAGGGTCAGCAGCCAAGCTCGGCCCACGGTCACACCGGGGTGGCCCCTTTCCTCCAACAAGCGCACGCATGGGACCATAGTGGTGTCTGGTGGTGCTGCTGGATCCACCGGGACCTGCCAGGATCCACCCTCCCACCCGAGCTCAACCCCAGATCGATCCCCCACTTCTCTGCAGCCACCAGTGACTGGAGAGGTTTGAGTGATGGTGAAACCACAGCCCATAACCAGAAAGTGTAGGTAGCAGCAGCTCGCTTTCACCCCAAAGCAGGGCCGTGCCAGCTGCAGAGCAGATCTCTGGCAGCAGTGCCACCTCGAAGCCTTCCTGAAAGGGAAGTGCAGAAAGCTGGTTTGCACAAAGGCGTTCCAGCACCCTGCGCGTCTCTGCAGACGGTGTTAGTGCAGCAGCTGGTACGCTGCAAATTCACACCCGAATTTCGCAGCAACTTCCCCATGCAGAAAAGCCACCTTGTCAGAGTAAAACTTCAAATGCTAAACCTCGAGTTGAGGATACCACTTACTGCCTTCAGCAAGCAGGAGGCCTGGGCAGAAACAGCCCCATCCTGTGAAACCTGGACTTAAAATCTTCCCCTTTCGTGTGGTTATTAAAAAAACCCAAAACCAAACAAAAAACCCGACCCTCTTTCAAAAAATTACCCAAAACAAGGAGACATCAGGACAGCCAAAGGTCAAGCAGCCAGCGCTCTACCAGGATGCCAAAGAACCATATTCAAATCAGTAAATATTTATTTAGGCCATGTTCTACAGTTTAGTAAATACAATTACAGAGCGCCTAGGGTGGTTTCTGATCTCCTGAGCATGTGTTGGTCCCAGGGAAAGCTTCTGTCTTGACAAATGGACATGTTCCAACAGAAGAACGATTCAATCAGAAGATTCTTCTGAAACAAACTCATTCAATAAAACACAACAGGTACAGAAAATCAAGTCTCAGAAAAATACAGCTAGCTTCTCCCAAGAGAAACAGCTGAAGAAAAGCAGGCTGACAAAGCACACAACCCACCCACCTTTAAAAACTTTCAGGATTTAATATGCAGAAGCTCGAGACCAACCCTGCTAAAGAGGATTGCTGGAGGCATCAGCTCCCTCCAACACCATGTCTGTACCCAACACTTTCAGCCGAGGCTGCCCCCAGCACAGATTTAGGGTGACCCACCTCACCCAGAGGTGCACATCTCCACTCACTTCCTGGGCATTCAAGCTCTTTCCATATCAACCCAGCAGCACTAACAACAAAATTCCCAACAGAGTCAGAGAGACAGGGAGGAGAGCGTCATGCAAAGTTCCCAAAACTTATTTTTCCATCCTAAGTGCTTAGGAGGAAACACACCATTACTGAGGAGCTGCCTGCCCTGGATTGAGCATTTTACATCCAGGTGACACCGTCCCTATGCAAAGAGACAGGAGCCATCAGATCCCTTATCATTTCTACGTAGGAGAAAGGGGGACCCGCTCGTGCGTTGTGCTCCTCCTGGCAAGCTCCCTGCGGCAGTGGAGCGAGCAGAGCGAGCACTCAGCACCCTGCACTGCTTCATGCACGCCCAGCACCCCCTGCCTCTGCCTGCTCCCACAAACCTGCTAAGTAATACTCTGAAAAACACTTGAGATGGTACAAAGAGAAGATTTTTCAGTAGACTGAAAGGAGCATTTGGTGAGAGCATCACATCAAAGATGTCAGAGGTCTTCCACCCCACGCACCGGACGTACGTGTTCAGACAACTGTCAAGAGCTAGAAGTAGTCAAATGTCTTATGCTGAAGTTAATTAACATGCACACAGGGGAAAGAGGAAGAGGCCAAAAATTACCTTCAATCCAAAACTCAGATTTACTAAACTTGAAACTTCAACAGCTGTCAAAATCTCGATTTTCTACACCAGGAGTAGTAAAAAAAAAAAAAAAAAAAAAAAAAAGATCTCAGGGGAAAGAATAAGCAGGAAACACCTTAATTTAAAAAACAATAATAAAAACCTGGAGCAGGAGATGAAAGAGAGATGTTCATCAGCAAAGCTTCTCCGAAGTGGGGTTGGATTTGATGGCACAGGCAGTTAAAAGGCAGCATTCTGGAAATAGCTGATTTGATTTGGCTGCGTTGCTACTGAGAAAGAAAAAAAAAACCAGCTCAAGCATCCATTTACTTCCTCTTCATTTCATTAATCCTACCCAGAGCCATTGCTGAGGTGAAGCTGTGTTTATTGCCGGTGATTCTGCTTCGGAGTGCACTCTGCCCAGGTGAACTAGCACGTTGTGGGGCTGCTCTTAACTTTTCCCAGCTGTGTTTTGCTGACGGTCCTGAATGCCTCCACCTGTTTCTGCAGATGGAGCAGCTGCAGTTAAAGGCAAACACCTGGCCTGCCGCAGCCCTGCCCTGCGTTGCAGGGGGAGAGTAGAGTTATAGCAGCTCCTGCCCTACTTAAGGCCGTATCAGTATTTGGATTATAAATGCTGCGTTTGTGGTTAATAACCTGGCTGCTTTGAGCTCAAGTAACCTGAAACGCTACATGCTAAGTTTTGAGTTCAGCACGACTCATTTACCTACAGTTAATGACCATGGTCAGATTTCCATTGACCAGCCACCAAAAAAAACCCTGAAGGTGTGGAAGAGATGAGTGATAGACACACCACCAGTCCTGCTCAGGGCTGTAGGCCACCATTGAATGCCCCAACGATCATACGCTTACAACCAGTTGCACACCTCGCACAACAGCTTTGGGTTGCACCAACCCAGCCAGGGCTGCTGGTGGGACTCAGCCCAGCCCGGGGCGGGCGCAAGCACGGCACGCTGCAGCTGCTCCAGCACCACGGGAGCTGAGCCCAGGCACCATGATGTGGTCCTGGCAGCAAGGCTCGCAGGATGCTCTGCTCAGTGCAGGGGAAGACAGACCACACGTGCTGTTAGCTGCTCGTGTTTGACCTGATGCTCCAAGCTACAGCGTGAGTACTTTGAATTTTACTTCTCGGCAGATCTAGAAAAATAGATGACAAATACATATCCTTTAGGGAACGTCATTATGAGCAGAGCAAGAGAAGTACTAAAACCATTTTCTGAGGGATTTTTACAGCAGCCATTTCAAATAACACCTCTCTCCAAGTTAATACTGCAGTCTGAGCAGGCTTCTAGTCCAAGAGTTCATTCTTCTTCTTGGAGACTTCTTAAACTAAACAGCAGTGTAATACATCTACCTGATTAGCAGTGCTGCTTCAGCATTTCTTTTCACCATTTTCCTGCAAGTCCTTGTTCAGTGATGACAATATTTATATTAGGAACACAAGAATATGCAACTCTGCAACTACAAACTGTAGAGACAGACAGTGCACTTAAAAAAACCCAAACAAAACCACTTCCCAATAGGCTCCAAACGTCTGGACACTACAGCATCAGTAAAAGAAGCTATCTGTTACTTAGCAGTGATTTTTAGATGCCTTGAACCTAATTCAGAATCGTAGTCATACGGAAAAAAAAATCCATGAGATGTAATAAACTTTTGGAAGAAAGGAGATAATTTGAGGGCAAAAATTAGATCTTGCAAAGACAAACTGACAGGAATTAGTTCAAGAAAGCCTGCGGGGTCAACTTGTATTGACTATAGAAGATCCTTGTGCAAATTAAAAGGTTTTCCTGCATCCTTGTTTCAGCATATGGAAAAGCTCCAAATTCACCCCCTAAGGTTCGCACCAACGACAAAGGCTGTTTAATGCCAGAAGGAGTCTCAGAGATGGGACATTCGAATAATAAAAAGTGCTGGAGGTGCAGCCCACTAAAATTCTTCCATGTGTTCAAGAATTGAGTCCAATCAAACCGACATTTGTAAAAGGTCCTCTTGGGTCCCGTTTCCAAAGACCTGCATCCCTGTGTCTCCTGGGTACTCAGCCTCCCGCTTGCCTTGGCCGTTTCACAGTACATCTCTGCAGGCAGGAGGAGTTTACTATGAAAATGGAGTGTGGCTGTCTTCTTGACCCATGCAGAACAGCTAATCCCAGAGGGATAATCCTGCTTTAATGAGGAAACAATAGGACCTTTGATAAAGCATATAAATTTTATAAAAGCCCTACTAAAACATTCCTTAGTCTCTGGGACTGGACAACGGACCTCTAAAATGAATTTTGTATGCGCCTGTTGCAAGCCATGTAACCTAACACGAGGCAGGGAGAGCATACTGCTCTTTCTTGTTTGCAAGACACTGTAAAATCTGTAACAGCGCTGGAGGCAAATTTCCCATGCCAATTGACATCTGCGTGCCACCCCTTCAACAAAATGCCTCATCCTCTGCCTGCCAGAGGAGCGAGAGGACACCACAATCTCCAGCTCATCCAGCTCCATCTCTCCAACTCATGGAACACCTCCTGCGTGCCAAAAATGGGACCGACCATGGTATAGCTGACCTGTCCCCAAGAAAGTGGACCAAAACCACCAGCTGATCTCATACAGACCGACAAACAGCTGTGAGACAGCAGGAACTTCATCAAAGCCAACCTGGGCTGCAGTTGAGCTGGTGACCTCCAAGCTGAACCTTCAAGCCTCTGCAAAACTTAGAATCAGTGCCAGGTTTTGCATTGAAAAAACCATTAGATTTGAAAACAATTCCTCATTACAACTTAGGCGTAGAAATCCACTTTATGCTCATGGTACAAAAATCCTCAGACACTTGTTTTCTGACCTCGCAAGACCTTGCTCCGGCACCAGAGAAGAACCCAATGAATTAACAATTCAACACGTTCTTTTACCCTCAAGTATAAACACACAACTGCTGAGCAAAAACAGTGATGCTCTGACCTGACACAACCAGTCGTGTCAAGGGATAATTCCTGTGCTGTAGCAGTGACTGGAATCACCAGAGCTTTGCCAACAGCTTAATGACATGGAAACTCATGCTCCCACTGCCAGATTTGTTGGTTGAGGTATAAACTATTTGGATGCCCCGAATATTTTGCTTCTGTGTTATAAACCAGGTGTGAAGAGGTGCATCTCCATTCACGGAGCCGCAGCTCAGAGAAGCACAGCCATTTGGACAGTACTGTTGGTGACGGATTTAAATTCCTGGTGTGCTGTGTGTACGCAGGCAGATCTATCCGTTGGCTCATTCTCATCCTGATTGTTCCTGCTGATTTACAGATTCACTCCATGTTGGAGAAGCAGAGTCAGCAGAGAGAGGGCTACTGCACATGGTCACCTGAACAAGCCTGCACATGCCACTGCTTCTTGTCCCATCTGGGTTTTTTTTGCTTTTCTTTGGGGCTGTCTGGAGAACCGGCATCGCCCTGGCCTTCAGACTGGGAGGACCAGCAACGGCTGTAGAAATCCTGCACAAAGGAGTGCAAAAAAGCAACTTGCTGCAAAATTCTGCTGAGGGAGGCTTTGTGCAGGGCAGAGCGGGGTGGTTGGTGCGTTTGGGGAGGCACCGAGGCACCGCTGCAGCCCAGCAGCACAGCGCAGGGAGGTGCCCCTCCGGCGGCTGTTCCTAACAGGGCTCACTCACAGGTCACGGAGCATAGGAAATATTCCTGAAACAACAATGGGCTTTCACCGAATGGGGCTCTCRGAGCCTGGATGGTGGCTGGGTCACGTCTGCCCAGGGTCCACCTGAAGCAGGACCAGCTCCATGCAGTGCTGCCAGGTTCTCCAGGGCTTCCTGGGCTACCTTACACCATGAAGAGCCCTGGCAGGACAGTAAAAGTGCAGTGCTGGTGGGAACTGAGGCAATCCTTACTGACACATGCAAAAGGGAAAGCGGAGATCCTATGCCAACCAAACTATCTTGCATGGTGTCTGTGAGACCAAAGGCAAGAATTTCTGCACAGACAAGATCCTGGTCTCTGATGGTTTGCTCAACTGTCCATACACCATCAGAAAAGTCATCAGCACTGACGGAGGATCAAGGAGATGTAGTAAACAATGTTCAGGAGTAGAGACTGAGTCTACAAATGTTATTTTTGCGAGCGTATTTTACCATAAAAATACAATAAATTTCATTCCATTAACTTTATATCAAACTTAGCTTTCTTAATTAGAGGTACAGGGCTCAAGGGAAACTGCTGTAATTATTAAATGGGAAATAAAACCTGATGAACACAGTAGCTGCAGTGACTGAAGACTTAAGATTTAAATAAAACTGGTTGCAGGCAAATCAAGAAACATCTAAAAATTACCTGCCCAACAGTTTGTGTGCTCTGATAGTTGTTTACCCATTCACATGCACAAAGAGGTTTTATTTTTCCTCTTGCAAAAATCAATACTACACAGGGAAAAAAAAAGGTTTGTTCAATGAGACGAATATATTCAAGTAGAAAATGGATGGACAAGCGCCTGTGAACATTTTAGGAGTACCGCAGTGCAAAACCAGTGCAAGGCCAAGCGGGTGCTGTTAGATACGGGTGGCAGGGATGGCAATGCTAAAATCAAAGTAGGCGCAGGTTGCCTCTGCCACTCCCTTTGCAAGGTTCTCACCCGTAGGCTTTCCAAAAGAGGGGTATCTGCTGCTGTCCAAGATTCTTCATAAGAARATTTCATCAAATTAACTTCTAGGTGCTCAGCATACCTAGATACAGAGGGCAGACCACACTTTCACAGAAAAAATCATCCCCTGGGGGAAAAAAAGGCACCAACCAGTGTATTCTGAAATGTGGAGACTCAGGTGGACTAAGGGCAGTAATCTGGAGTCAGGTATTTTGCAGCAGAGGAGTAAACGAACAGTTGTAAATGGATGCAGACAATCCACCAAAAATTCAATTTTGTGTGATGCTAATTTGCAGTCCCTGATACCCCATAGTCAGATTTACAAGCTCTATGAACAAGCCACTGCCTGCGTCTTTAAATTCTCACCCGTCCTTTCTGTGTACACCTTTACAGGTGAGGGGTGGCTTGGCTGGAGAAAAGGATGCACAGATGACAGCAGAGACCAGGTACAGGATCTGTTCCTACCTCTGTGCTTCTCCATCCCACAGCCCTGAATGGTTTCATCTCCGCGAAGGTCCCGGGGATGCTCTGCTAAACTAGTTTGCTTCGTGGTTGCCACAAATTTGCTGTATTTTTTTTTTCTAGAAACCATCCTCCAGATTGCTGCCTTTTCTCTCCRCCTCTAAGCAGGTCTCCTGGCAAAAAAATTTGGTCCTGGGAAGCGGATGACTCTGCGATGAGGATATCAAGTTTAATACAACTTCCATCTATGAAGGGGGAGGAAGAAGAGAGTAGAGAATGCACGGAAAGCTAGAAACCTGGAAGCATCAGCTTGAACACGCACTCAACCGTGGCACAAGCACTGATACATCTTCAAGTACGTGCCCAGGCTCAAACAGGAGGTAGATGTTTAGGCTGACACAAGTGATCTCAAGCTAGGCTTGAAGGTTTTTCAGTGCTGCCTGATCTGCGATGGTTTAGGAGTGGGAATGCATCTCTGAAAGAACGTTCCTGAAGACGACAGAGTTTCTCAGCACAACGTAAAGTACGGCATGTATCGTTACTCACCACAGGAAGGTGATCCATTAGCATCTGTAGTGTGAAGAGGGAAGCAAACAGCAGAAGGAAAGCAAAGCGCTAGAAAGAATTTCTGGCTAGAATTTGCTGCTTTAAATCTTCGCGTGAACACGGGCTGTGTGCTGCAGAATGCCACGCTCGCATAGCGAAAGCAAAATGGGCACAAGGCTTCCATCCAACTCGGATTTAATGGCAGAGAAGATAGATCCGCTCGTTGAGAAAAATCCCAATTGTTGATTTCTATTTTGTCTGGCGATGGAGCACAGTATTCCTCCTTCCTTCCTGCCAAAAGTGGTGGAAGTACGACGTACTTTAAAGTAATTACAGGAGCTCATCCCAGAAATGGCTGCATTTCAAACTAAGCAGGAGATGCACGAGTGGGGAGCGGTTCCCTGATGAACATTTAACCTGCCTTCAGACTTCAGGATGAAAAGGTTCTCTCCAAAACAAACCATCGCTGTTTGCTTCCAATACCTGTCCAATTTGTCTTCCTTTTGCCTGCCTAACCCTGCTAGCACCTCCATGCTATGGCTGGCAAATCCAGGGCAGCACGGTCCCAGCGCGGCAGCTGTGGGTAGGAGCTGCCTTCCTACAAAGATGCTCAGCTTGATCCAGGCTTTTTTTTGTTGAACTGATGTCTCTCTGACTCCTCAGAAAAACTGGCTAACATTTGGCCGTGCCAACCCTGCACCCCCCTAAATACACAGCCTGGGTTTTGCAGGACGCCTGGAACTGTTCAGTATTCTGATTATCGGTAGAACAGCTACAATTATCCAAATAAAACTATTACTATATTGGGCTTTAGATCATAAATAGAACTTAATGGATTTTATTACATCCCAGGAAGCAAGAGCTACAGAAGGAAAAGTATTGCTAAAAGTGCATTGCTACTACCTATCAATTTCTCCTAAACACTCAGCATTTAAGAAATACCCAAAGAAACACACTGCTCCCACAGCATAACTACTTCAAATTCCCCTTTGAGCTCTTCCCTTTTAGCCAACTCACATGGTACGTTTTAGCAGCTGAAAATTAAAGGATCACAATATTGAGCCTTCAGGTATCAAGTTCACAATGGAAATAGCAGCTGACACAGAAAGGGCGCTGCTGAGCACGGCGGTAATAATTCTGTTGCCTCRGAGCTGGAAGCAGCTCCTTTACACAAAGTTTGTTATTTAACTCAGCGAGAAATTAAAGAAAATGCCACAGCCATGGATTTATTCCTTACACAGCCTCTTTCAAACCATACTCCAAAACCAGAGCCACGCTAGCAGTGACAGTCTTTAAGTCAGGCTGCAGCATCCTCTTTAATCCAAATAACTCCCTCTCAAGCGCCGGCAAACATAGTGTCGGCGACAGCCTAAATAAGGGCTGCTTGTCCTTTAAGCCCATGCAAGCTCTTCTGCCGGAGCCCAACCTCCAGAAACCTTCATGGAAGCCAAACGCAACTAGATGCTTGGGATCCAACAGCAAGCAATGACAAATCTGGGATGTCCGACAGCCACCGACCTCACGGAGAAGGGCAGGAACAAGGAGGGCTTCTGCAGGGCTGCGGGAAGCCAGCCAGATACGCCTGCTTCCCGTTTGCCCCTCCTCACATCATCCAGGAAAAGCCATCTTGCCACCCCTGGGGACTCCCCACCTGGCCCTGCTCTGCGGTGACAGCCCAGGCCAAACAGATGCATTTATTCTCTTGAGAGCCTCCCACGTCTTATCTAGCTGGCAGTTTCCAAATGTCGATCGCCAAGTCCAGCTAAAACCACTTTAAGCTCTTTTAGGCAACTATGCCTGAAAGCGTTTTGGCTGGGGAGCGAGGAAGGCAGAACGGCAGCCCCGCGGCAGGGTCTCCCCCCCGCCATTCTGCTGGGATGGGTATGGAAGGCACCTCCCGCACCCTGCTCCGGTGCTGCTGTAAACAGGACCTGGCACGGGAATGGATGTACGGTTTACAAAGATCCCTTGCTTCAAGCAAATTTGCCTCTCAACACATGGCCAAACTCTCACGCAATAAATTAACTATTTGGCAGCCACCGAACTAGCGCTGGAGCCAAACCAATTAGGGTTTAATGTGATCCCAATTTCCTATTTCTGAGACGGGGGTCGGGGAGTGGGGGAGAGAAGGGGGAAGAGGAGGGAAGGAGAGCGAAGTAAATCCCCTCCTGGTTTATAAATCTTTGCCAATCATCCCAGATAAACCTGTCACCCACAGCTCTAAATCTGTATTTGCACTTGCGTGCTCCAAGGGACGCTATGGGAAAAGGCGCATTGGACACAGCCAGCCTGACTCCCGACATGTGTTTTCCATACTTTGGAAATTCAATCATTTAAAAAATATTTACCAAGCTTTGTCTTTAATTAGAAAAACATGACGACGGATAAGGCGAGTTATTGTTTCTAAGCTAGAAATGTCAGAGATCCTAATGATGTCAGAAGATAAACCCCATTACCAACCCACGTACACGCTGCCAGGGCAGCAAATGTTTCGAAGGTTTTTTTCATCTCCCCTCAAACTTCAGCGCTTTACAGTCACAATTCATCAGTGGCTTCTTGGCCCCCACCAAACCTAATCAGGGAGGAGGAGGAGGGAAGACTCCTGCCTGCAGATCTGCTAGACGGGGTGTTTTAATGCAAAAGAGCTTGCACAGCGGGGGAGGAACATGGCAGCCATTTGACTTCTTTGTGTTTTAACATCCTGACTACAGTACCTCCCCAGCACATGCAATTACCTGCCATCACCTAAGATAAGCAAATTAATCTCATCCGCACCTGGAAACGCCGCAGGCTGAGATATCCCCATCCTTTAAAAAAGTCTTAAATTAAGTTTCTGCTTAACCAAGACCCACCAAAATGTTTGCTCCCAAGAATATAGCCACAAAATATTGTATCCCACAATACTCATCTAAGAAAAGAAAGCTGACTGTGCTCCAAGCCGACAACCATGAGTGTCCCGGAGCTCTGCCCACCCAGGACAACGCGCGACCGTACAGATGTACCCCACACTACAGCCCCTCTTCCACCTCTGTTCAAGCACCTCCAGCCAGATGCAAAGAGATTCTGCAGGCAGGATGCACAACAACTTAGAAGTATAAAGCAAATATTTGTTGGCTAACAGACACAAAAGATAGCTGGGATGTAATGAGTTATTAGGCTAAGCATTTGTGTGCTCGCCACTCCTGATAAGGTGTCTGAAGAGTCTTTGCCGGCCAGGCGGGCGTCAGGGAGGGTCCCTGGATCGGCTCCCCAGCACTGCCGAGCTGCTGTCTGCCACCAGCCCAGTCCCACCAGTGCTGGCCGCTGCTCGACCCAACCATCCCTCGCCAGTCCCCGGCCAGGCCAGCCTACTCCCACATACACCAACCGCGTACAGCCTCCCTGTCTTCTTTCCTTTAGGATTTTATACCTCCTTCTCCTCCCAATTGCCTCCTGTCAGAAATGGCGTGATAAAACACATACAAAAGCCAGGCGGAAGTGTCCCAGGTGATATATTTGGAGGAACCTGCTGCTACAGCAGCTAGATGCACTATTAGGAAGTGACAGACCAACTCCCAAGAGATCACAAGGATTAAAAAATGCAGATGTATTTAGTTCAGGGAGAAGCTGGTACTGATGCTAACAAACTGGTGTGTCTATCGAGTCCACTTGGAGAAAAGCAGCAGTATTTCTGCAAGCATTCACTAAGTGTTCATCTGATTATTTTATGACATCCGCAGAAAAAAAATGGCTAATGCTACATTTTCCATTCAAAACTATACCTGTAATGAGAAAATTCTGTAATATTTCAAAAAGCTTCAAAGTGTCACCTATGGACCCAAAGTCAAGACTACAGCATGCTATTTATCTTCTGAAAATATCCTTGTAACCTCCAAGGTTGAGGGCTATTACCAACTACTATCTTAAATACCAACATAAATCTACACTGGAGAAAATCCCTGCCTGAATAGTCTGATCCTTTAAATTATACCAAGACTGCAAAGCACATCTTTGAGGAAAACAGGTGCAGATTTTGACTTCAAAGTCCAATCGCCAGATAAGTTACTAACTGTAGAAGTTAGTGCTTCTCTCTCTAGAAGAACATGAAATGGAGTAAAGAACATTTTAGCTGAGCTCTAAGGTCAGGGTTGATTAACCTGGAGCGCACAAATACAGCCAAAACGAACGTCCAGTGACACCTTCGTAGCTGAATCAAACATGTGGTGCGGCAGGGAGGGATGGGAAGTGACAGGGACACAGGAGAAGTTTTCTGCCCCGGACACTGGCTGGACAAGTGCCTTCAGGAAGGTGGCTTTCAGTCAGGAAAAGTTCCAGGTCAGTCGCCTGTCTGGGTGGAAGCATTGCCTCCAGGACTTTCCGTATCAGAGGGGCAGAGACAGATTCACTCTCACTAGCATGAGTTTTACAGCCACCTCCTTCTTCTGAAGTCAGAGGTTACCTCTGGTTCTTGACAGCAAAAGGGAAACCCGAGCAGTCTTTCTCCCCTCTCCCGCTCCAGTGGTTTACGGCAACATCTCGAGGTAGCTGCGAAACCTTGGCAGCTCGGGCTGATGGAAACTGCACTCAGCTCACTATTCCACTCCAGTCCTGCTTTTAAGAGAGTCAACTACACGAGCTCCATCTGAAGTATATGCTCTTTTCTATCCTCAGACAAGCTGCAAATAAAAAAAAAACCTTTTTCTTTTTTCTGACTGCTTTAAAAAGTCAGTATATTTCACTCTCCTGAACACTGGTACAAGGGAAGAGTAACACCTTAAGCCTTTTATTTTACAGCATATGAATATCAAGACGAAGTCCCTGAAAAATCCATTTTAATTTCTGCCTATTGGAAATATCCATGTAAGAAAGGCATGTTCACAAGAGTCAGTATGTGCCTTAAACTAATACGGAACATGCCAAAGTTTCAAAGCAGCCCACATTTCTCCTTTCTTTCCGGATCACTAGTTTCACACTGAGCACTGAACCACTTCTCTGTAATACATACCCAAAGAAATCAAGCAACCTCCTGACATTGCCAGTAACTGTATTTATAATACAGCAGAAATCACTGGGCTGATAACCAAGGCAATGCATATAATTTGTGCTTATAAAAATTATGAGTCTACAGCTGATTATTCACTTTCTCGAGCCCAAAGATAAAATCCAACAGTGTTCTTGGGTAGACGCTAGGCCCAAGAACTAAGTGATGTCTTGTGCCAGCGTTCAGCCTGTTCAATAACTGGCGCTAACAGGACATCATTACCTGCTCTATCTATAAAGCTGCCGAAGGCTATAACGCATATTTATGTGCTTATCCTTACAAAACAGCTGTATGGCTCACCGGGGTTATCACTAGCACTTCATCAATGGATGCTGAGCCACAGGCGTATTAAAGCTGCATAAGAAATGATGCGTTAGCTGCCGCTGAGTCATCCAAAGCATCCCAGGTGCTTGTCACCCTCTCTGGCCAGGGGCTACGGCCTTGCTGTACCTGCTGGCATAAAGTCAGTGCAATCGTTTCCTGAGCCGATTCTGTCAACAGGACCCAGATGAAAAGCCCTACTCTCAGACATGGTTTAATATTGCAAAACTGAGCAGCTACATATACATTTATACATTCCTGCCATGATCCAGAAAAACATTCAAACAACTTGCCCAAGGTTGCAGAAAGTGCCACAGCTGAGAGAGGAACTGGTTTCACATACCCACTCTGAAGCTATGGCTTTAGGCACAAGATCGCTGTCTCCCTTAGCTTCAATTATTTTTAAGTAGGATTTCAAAGGCCCGTCTCCTCCCAGTGCACAGTATAAGAGAAACAGGGAATCTGACCAGTCTCTGCATACACCATCAAGCTGCACCATGAGCAGACACACCGGGTGGGATTTGTTTCATCTAACTCCTCGTTGCCAAAGCCTGAGCCAGTTATCCTGGACTCCCTCTGCAGTCAATGAAAAAGCCCAGGCACCTCCAGCGTGTAATTAATCTCATCCAGAGAGAGGTGTCCAAGACTGGCGAGATGAATCACCCTTGGAAGTGCCTGTTGCGCCACTGTGACTGCAAAGGGACCTTGGAGAAAGGAGATCAGGCACAGAGGGCTGACTTTTGGACAGTGAGGTTAAAGCAGATGATCTCACCCAAGCTCCTTCTGTGGGGCCTTTTCTTCAAGGCAGACAAAATGAAGAGCCCTCCCTGGCAGTGAGGTTAGGAGCCCGTCAATCAGGTACCAGGGTTCTGCAAACCCACGTGGACGTTAACATGGCTTGCTCACTGCTGTGCCCTCCTCCCATGGCAGCCGCCTGGGCCACTGCCTGTTTCAAGTCCACATGCTTTGACAGACTAGTATTTGTAATTGCCTTAAGGGATAACAACCTCGCTCTGAACATCTCCACACATTTTGCACTAAGCAGCACGATAAAGTATTCACCCACCCTCTACAATTTCCATCACTTGGTAATTCCTTCTCTGTATCAGGAATGCAGCTTTCAGGGTGGTTTCCACATTAGCGTCAGCATCTATCTTTACATTGCTTCCCTATGAACAATCACACTTCATTTTAAAATTCCCTCATTTCCTCTGAGCTTTGGGATGCACTTTTAACTGCTCTTCTCCCTTCACTGAACTACGACTTATCAACAGAGTCGTCTCGAGGCCGTGATCCAGCCCGTGCGCTAATGGCCCATCCAGGCTGTCAGCCTGGACATCCCTTACCCAGGGACATCGCGGCTCCGTCCAGCAYCTCGTTCCTCAGCCCGGGACGACTCACAGTCCATTCCCGATTGTGGATAAACAAATGCTGTGCACACAAGCACAGATGAGAAAAACGATCAGGAGGTTAATATGGTGAGAGGCACAGGCCAACCATCTACCCTGCTCCTTGGCAGCAGCAACGCGCTCCCCTGCTCTCCTGCCGACCTCATCGCTTTCAGAGAGAATGCAACTCTTCTGGAAACAAACCTCCTGTTTTGAGAAATTAATGAAAACAGAGCTCCAGCTATTCACCTTCCCAACCCCAAGTAGCAGAGGATGCTGCAACAGACGTACGCACACACGCGCCCAGTCGCTGCCCATCTGAGTGCACGTTATGGGTCTGGCCACCGCCAAACCCACCGGCCTGCTCCTGGCCAAGCGACGGGGTGACCCCGGGGGCTGCAGGCAGCAGCCCTGCCACTGCCCGCCCTGCCCTGCGCCGGCGCTGGGCCACGAAACCCCATCCAGCCTGGAAATTAAAAATAAACCCAGCGGGCCACCCTGCAGGGCTGCTGCCGGGCTGGTTTTGCAGGTGCGGGTCCCCAAGGCCGCTCTTGGCCCGGCTGCCTCACACTTTGAGGGCGATGAACCGCACAGTGGTAAATATACACTAACCAAACACGTATATTATACATTTTTATATATAAACGTGTGCAGCTGGAAGAGCCGAGCAGGGCGCAGCACCCCTCTCTGCACCCCCCGGCCAGGCAGGGCAGGCCCGGGGGGGCTGAGCCCGGTGGCGGGGCCGTCACCACCGCTGCACCCCGCTCCCCGCCTCCGGCCGCGCCGCCCCCCGCCGCCCGAGGCCCGGCCAGGCCGAGGCGTCCCCGCCGCCGCCGCCCGGCCCCGGCCCCGCTAGGCCCTTCGCCCCCGTCCGAGCGGCGCCGAGCGGGTCGGCGCCTCCCCCCCGCGCCGCGGCTCTTACACTGGCAGCCGCCCGGGATCCCCACCATCGCCCGGCTCCTCGGCGCCTCCTCCCGCTCCCCGCCGCGGCCCCACCGGCCCGGCCCGGCCCTTCGCCGTGACGCTACCGGGGGCGCGGCCTACCCGGCCCGCCCCGGCAAGGCCGCGGGAGGCCCGGCCTGCTGCCGGTTAGCGGAGCAGGAGGCCCCTGTTTGGTCAGAGGGGACGCTTTATATATGAATTCAGTTATTAATTTTAGCCTAATTGTGGTTTATGGCCTCCCCAAAACCATCTCACCGTCTCCCCGCCTCTGTGCTGAGATCTCCCCGCCAACATGGAGGTGTTACAATACCTGAGGCCCCGCTGCTGGGCTGCGGACAAAGTCCGCAGCCCAGCAGCGGGGCCTCAGGTATTGTAACTGAAGTGTCTTGAGATGCCTCCTGGCACTTCCCACAGCCCAACTGCAGCCCCATGTCCCAGGGGGGTTGGTTTCGATGAGGTGGCCAGGTTGGCCTGGAGGGACATCAGGTCGTGGAGATGATGTTTTCAAGAGTTGCAGGACAAGTGGGATGAAGAATCGTGGAGTGGTTTGGGTTGGAAGGGACCTTTGGAGATCATCTAGTCCAACCCCAGGGATATCTTTCACTGGATGAGGTTGCTCAAAGCCTCATCCAACCTTCATGCCCCAATGATGGGGCATCCACAGCTTCTCTGGGCAACCGGTGTCTCACCACCTTCATTGTAAAAACTTTCTTCCTTATATCCAATCTAAACTGACCCTCTTTCAGTTTAAAACCGCTGCCCCTTGTTCTGTCACTACAAGCCTTGGCAAAAAGTCTCTCTCCATCTTTCTTAGAAGCCTTTCTCTATTGAAAGGCTGCAGTAAGGAAGAATGGGGCCCTTCCCAAGGACCAGCAAACTCCATGGTCCTTCTTCTGTGGAAAGGGGGGGACCTGAAAAGCCTTGCTACAAGCTCTCATGGTTAGGTGTGACTTTGTGGCCAGGGAGCTTTGTGTGTCAGGAGATCTCCCACAGGCCTGCCTGGTCTCCCAGCACTTCTGCCTTTCCTCAAGTGTCCCAGGAAGCCTGGCCACAGGAAAACACATTAGATTTACATGGAAAAAAACCCAGAAGTTAAGTCAAATGTCCATGTCAGAGCTGAGACGTGAGTGTTTTGACTGTGACAAAGTTGAAAGCTTGAGTGCCATTTACCTCTGGTAGGTACCTCAAAGCCCAGAAATGCCGGAGTTTGTGATCATGAGAGTTACACYGAGAGCCTGAGAGTCCTGCCTGGGGTTTGTCGAGGCTGCAGCCTTGTGCTGATGTCCGACTGGCATCTGAAAACTAAGCACAACCCTGCTCCCATCCTGGAGGGATGTGCCATGATAAGTGTTCTCTAGGGAAACTGCAGGTAGGCCAGCTGGGTCAGGGACTTCCCAAAAGACTTGAAAGTAGCTGTAGGAGGAAGATCATGTGTCTGCAAATTGGGTTATTGCTGGGGTTTCTGTTCCCAGCAGTAAGATATATATGTGGTCCTGGAAGCAGGGCCAGGACCCAGTCTCCTGTCCTAGGTAGACGTCCTCACCACCAGTTAGCAAGTCATGCTGGTACCAGTGTGACTCTTGATGCCCTGCCGTCTCTTGGCTCAGCCTTGGCAGAGCTCATCAGCAGTGAAAGAGAGCTCTTGGGACGGAGCAGGAGATCCAAACTGGCTACCCTAAGGCACCATCCATCCCCTCAAGTCACTGCCTGTATAATCAAGGCAGTAAGAGCTGTGAGCCCTACTCGGCTCTTGGGAAAAAAGGGCACACAGGTCAGGGCTGCTGTTTCCCAGTAGGACCATGCTCCCAACAAAACGGGTTTGAACTCCCCCGGTTCTGGGCTGGTGGTTGCTGGCCAGCAGCCTGTTGAAAGCCCAGCTACTGGTGAGCTGCGGCACACCACAGCTTGGCAGTGGTTAGCTCTAGATGCTCAGGGAGCCACGGGCCCCTTTTGAGTTTGCTGGCCAGGAACAGGCATCTCTTGGGCCTAGACGTCCCATGATGGAGCAGATCCAAATTTGCGCTAAAATGACAGAGGCATCCATTTGGTCCCATTGTCCTCGTTTTAACTTTGTGGCTTTGCCTCCTCCCCTTGCGAGGCACCAGCGCTTCCCTGGACCAGCCTGGCCGCCAGATCCTGCATCCCCCGCGCAGCTCTTATCTCCTGCCGCGCTGGCTGCAGCTTGGCTCTGGCCTGTGTTTACCAGCACTTCATTTCAGTGTCATCTACAGCCTCGTTGTGGCCAAATTTACACTGGTGAAGCAGAAAGGGCTGTTGTGTGGGGTGCTGATAAGGGCTTTGTTTTAATTTAGCTGGTCTCCAAAGCCTGTGAAGCCCCTAGGAGAGCGGCAGGCTGGGCTCCATCAGAGGCTTCAACAACGTGATGGGACCAGCTCCCCAAGCCACCTGGCCGTGCTCCCCAGCCGCAGCCTGGCATCTCCCCGAGGCTCACCCACACTGGAGCCCTCCATGTGCCTGAGCACGGAGGAGGAGAGGGGAACTGCTGTGCTGACGGCGTGGGGCTGTTGCTGCCCTGCTCTGTGTCCCGTCCCTCCCGGGCACCATGACCTCGGGGGGACGTACCCTGGTGTGAAGTGTCACTGCTCGGAATGGGGAGGAAGCAAGGAGGGCTGGGACTGCAAAGCAGAGCGCTGAGATGTGCTGGGGAAAGYTTCAAAAGAGGAGTATTTTGTTCTGTTCAACAGCTTTGGTGCTGCCCAAGGTAAAGCCATGGTGGGCACAGAGCATCTCCATTACATGAATTGCTGCTTTGTTTCTAAAGATGAAACAGCTGCAGAGGGAAACCCCAAAGAGGAGAGGATTGTGCTAAATAACACTCACAATACCCRTGGAGTACCAGGATAGGGTACATACACGGCTTGAGCTCGCAGACCTCAATTCTGATGAAAGACGTAGGARCTCAGGACAGCAGCTTTGGGGACATTTCCATAGTTGTATGCTACTTTCCCACAGAAACAAGCTCATGTTTTAAATGTGGCCGAGCTGCCGCTCCTCCAGCAAGTGTCTTCTACAGAGATGGAGAGGTGTGAGCTCTCCGTGCTCTTTCTCAGGAGATCTGAGATGAGTGGTGCCAGGGTTGTGGGYGAGACCTGGGACATGGGCATGGTCCTGTAGGGATGATGAGCTCCAGATCCTGATGGTCTGCAAGCAGGGGGACCATGTCACCCCGAGACACATGCTGCTGTAGCCTGCCCTGCGGGGAGCACCCCTTCCCACCTCCAGCCCCCCAGATTTTAAGCCATACAGTGAGCTGAGCTTGTCTCATGCTCTCTGGAGCTGGGGTACGGGTTGGGAAACATCAAAAACCATCAAAGGAAGGGGGCAGTTGCAATTTTTGCTCTGTTGGTATATTGGTACGCTGAGCAGGGTTTATTTGCTCTAAAAGAAAAAAAAAAACACCCAGCCTTTATGAGTATGGATTTATGTTCTGTGTCCAGCCGAGCAACACCTGTTCACTTAGCTGATGTTTCTATATGTCCTTGAAATMGGCTTGTGTATTAGAGAAGAAGCTCTACAGGCACATGGACTTTGTTTGGAACCCCTTTTTTTCAAACGTGATGTATTCGGGACAAGAGACAGAAGACTTCTCAGCCCAGTGCAGTATGTGGGCACATGCATCCTAGAGAGGTGGATATGTATGTCTAAATATATATGCATACAACACACCCGACTGAGCATCCACAGTTTTGCAAGCAGCATTTTTAGGACTATAAATACACAGCCACTATACACGTTATATATCTATGGCCGATAAAACACAAAACCTCTTAAAATATTCACATGTGCACTCCACAACTCAGGAAATGCCCCCATCATCTTTAAACATATGATCACATTTCATTGCATATCAGACAAACAGTCAAGTCATGGACTGTGTTTTCCCATGGTGTACTTCTCTATTTGGTGCATGGGGGAACGGTGCTTGCCGTATGAGCGGGTACTTGGCGTCAGCTCTGCTTATTTGCWGGCATCCYACACTACAGCTCGTGCCACGCTGCRCGAGCTGTGCTCTGAAGACGTATTTTTTCATTTCTGTTTGCTGTCCTGCCACATCCTCACCCGTACTCGAGCACCGATGTAAAGCACCCTTCTGGGTTTGATCCTCTTTCACTCACTGTGCTCCTTCCAGCTTCTGTCCCAGCTCCTGCAAAGGTCCTACCAAAAGAAACCCCCTTCATTGAGGGCCTTGAGTCCCACCCTGAATAAAGCTTGTCCACCAACATGACAAAGGTGGCTGCAGGTGGGAAGCTCAGTCTCTGGGAGCAGGACTTCACAGCCTTACTCCTGTTCTTCCAAAGTGCAGATCTGTGTGAGCCCCCACCCCAAGGGAGGCCCTGTACAGCAGGGTACGAACCGAGGTGGGTCACCAGAAGGTTTGAAACACTTAGATATCCCTCCTAGACTCTGTCCCTGCAGCTGGTGAGGTAGCTGAGAGCAGCTGAAGGTTGTTGTCTTCTCTGCAGACCTGTGTTAAAAGGAGGGAGCGGGATGGCTCCCAGGTGGGGGGAAGTCTCAGCTGGTGACCATGGCCCTGGGCTGGAATGAGCGCTCTCAGGCAAAGATATATGCCCGTTCTTGCTCCCCACAGCTCAGCTCCTTCAGCCTTGTCCTGCCTCTTCCTCACCCCTTTGCTGTCCCCTCCCAGATCCCACACCAGCTCAGTCCTCCCGTTCCTTCTACAGGGCAGGCAAATCTAGTGGCAAGGATTAATGGGTCTGATCAAAGAACAGCAAACACAAGAGCAAGCGGGAACGTTATTTGGAAATCTCTCATCTCACAGGCATGTGTAGCTCTAAAAATGCTGAAGAAARAGTAATTACTGTCATAAAAATGAGTGGGAAATGAGATAAAGGGTTTATCTCATGGGGCAGGTCATGGCAGAGTAACCTGCCTGCTTCCTTCGCTGGGAACTGGTTTTCAAAACAAGGCAAAATGGAAAGTTTAGGACAAGCATCATTAACACAGGCGAGAACCGAGTGAAAGGAGAGCGGGGCAGATGGTGCCAGAAGGGGAGGTCTGGAGCTTGGTGGAGTTTCCCAAGGTCAGTCCTGGTGTCCGGTCAGTGTTTCTCCTGGCACGATGCGAGTGCACGAGGGCAGGTCAGCATTGCCYGGAGAGGCAGGTTGCCCCGTGGGAGAAGGATGGGATCTCATAGAGCAAGAACCGCTGGAGGAAAGGAGGGGTGGGATGAGGCCTGTTCACCAGGTGGGAGGCAGAGCGCACAGCGGCTATCGAGCCCAAACAGGCAATAATTCTGTGATAAAATCTGGGGATATTCTTTATCACACAGGTCCCTTTCTTCAGACATCAACTTTTGAACCTGAGAGTGTCCAGTCCAGCTTAGAAACCATATTCCTGTCCCTGAAACCACCTCAGATCTTCCTCATTTGTATATTCAAGCTGATGGGTGCCTGCTGCAGCCATAAAGATGGTGATACTGTCTTGAATATCATATTTGTTTTCCAAAGGCCATCTGGCTGCATTTCTTTATTGTTTGACAAAGCAGTGACACCAGCAGTGCTGCATTACCCGCAAAATGCCCTGTGCTGGCAGAGTAAATGACTGGAGGGGTGGAAAAGAGACGTGTGAGCGTTCGGTTGTCAGGGCTGTGTATCAGGGATGCGCATCACTTTGCGAGATCTCTCAGTTCTTCACTGAGATGAAGAAACTTGACATTCAGGATCTCAGGAGACAGCGAGTGGGTTCTCTCCCGTGTCATCTGCTCCTCCAGGTCACCAGCCAGCCAGACACCCGCACACTTCCGCAGCTCAGGGTTTCAGATCTGGGTTTCCCACCCAGTGCATGCAAACTGCAATGGGCTCTGCAGGGACAGCTTTCTGCCAGGGTCCACAGACCTGCTCCCCATATGCAGTGAGAGAGCTCAGTGCCAGGCAGGATCAGGCCAAGGTGATGCAAAGCCAGCGAGTCAAAGGCAAGTTGTTAGACCCTGCCCTGGCTCTGGTGCACGACAAGAGCTGAGGAAAACCCAGCCCCTGCACTGATTTGGAGTTGTCAGAGGATGATTTTTCCCAGGTTGTCTTGCTTTTGGCTTCTGCTGTGCTCTGGGGGCAGGGACACCACCCAGCCTTGGGGACACCGGAGCCACAGTGTGCATCGGTGCCATTCAGGGACCTGCAGCCACAAAACTGCTCAAACTTTTACCATTTCAGTCTCAAACCACCCCCTTTTCTTGCTTCAGAGCAGCACTGAGCTAAGCCCGTGCCTAGCCACGCAGGCTGCCTGCCATCTGGCACAAGCAGGACCAAGTAGAGTTAAATAAATGTTAAATACACACTAATACCATGTGACAACTAGCAAAAGGCAATGACTTCAAGCTCGAAGAGTCTGGTAATGTAAACAGCATCCTGAAATTAATATTTACCTTTTAAAACAAACAGATATTTGGGGTGTTTCATAGTCTTTCTGCCTAGCAGATGCCAAGAACAACAGCTTGGTACTGCAGGGAATTGGCTTGACAGCTCAGGGGATAGTAAACTCCCCACCAGTCTCCAGACTGCGAGGTCAGAGCTGGTCCTTCTCTTTTCAAGCAGATAAATTCGCACAAGCACCAGATTAATCTTTGCTCAGGGGCTGTGACCTCTAATGAGGAGCGGGAGCTGCCCCGACGTCGCAGCCGGGGAGCGGGGATTCGAGCGGCAGATGGGCTGGAGGGCGAAGGGTTTGAGGATGCTTGGTGCGGAGCCTTGTCCAGAGGGGCTCTGGGGAGGCAGAAGGGCTGTCCCATGGTGGGAAACGCTGCTTGGGCAGCAGCATCGCCTCCAGCCTGGCCGCTGTGTTCCATTTCCAGCCGGACGCGCACCTGTGGGGTAAATACCATAATTTCTCTTTCTCTAAGAGGTGATTGTTTTGCAAATCACAGCTGAAGCCCCCATCAGAGCACAGCCAGGCTTGGGGATGGGGGCTCACTGCACACTCCTGGTTTCCGCTACTCCTCCATGAAGAGGTCTGGTGGCTGTCCCCATCCTCACGTGTGCACCCAGCCCTCTTCTGGGGTTTGCTACAGTGTTTTTATCGTTTTTTATCATTTTCCAGCAATGGGACATGTGTGCCCAACACAGACACAAAGCAAAAGTCACCTGCTACCCTGGAGGTGTTCAGGATCTCAGTAAATAGGGGATGAGTGGAGGCAGGGGTAGGAGCACGATTTCAGTTTTAATAGGATCTTTCTGTCAGATGTCTGAAGCAGAAGGAGCTTTAGGTGCGTCTTGCAGCTCGCCACTTCTGCCATCACCCGCTGTTTGACTTTATTTCACCCCTCTGCTCTTAACACACCTCCTCGGCTTCATCCCTGGCACTGTGCTTTCAGCATCTTCCTCCCAGCTGGGGACGGGTCTTCCCGGTCGGCCGTGGTGCTCATCAGCTCCCGCGTCCCATGTCTGGCTGTGGGTGCACTCGCCACAACCCTCACCGAGGGTTTCGGGCTGGCATGGCTGTGTGGAGGTCATGCTCACAACCACCACGTGCCTGTCCCGGTGCTCAGCTGGCTCCTACCTTAGATTTTCAACTCTCCCCAGAAGATTCTCAGTGCATTTTTCAACCTCCCTTGGAAGGGGAGAGAAGGGGCACGGGGAGCTGGCAGGGCCAGGGATGCATCAGAGCTTGGAGCGGAGCTGAGGATCCTGAATCCGGCCCTCCAGGACACACTGATCCCATGAGCATTGTGCCCCGTGCGAGGGGACATGGGGCTGCCACCTGCTCCTTGCCTGCCACACAGCTGCTGGCTTGGGATGACAAACTGACACCCGCTTTCGGAGGCCGTTACCTGCCAGGCATGGCAAAGTAAACCCATTAATGCCGGCAGTGCGTGGGTGGGAGCTGGGGCGGGCCGGGGCCGGGAGGATGTGGGTAGGCTCTATTACCCCTGTAAAATAAAAACCAACAACGACGCTGGCACGGCTGTGAGTGGGGCCCCTCTGCGGGCAATGGGGGGGTGATGGGGACCGATTAAACAGATGACTCCCCAAAAGTGATGTCAAGCCAAGCTGAGTGCACCAAACTGCATGAGCTGTAGGATGCTCGGGTGTCAGTGAAGGGCTCAGTGTTTCCAGAGTGCCTGTGCTGGAAAAAATAGTGTATTTGAGTAAGGATTCGTGTTGAATACCTCTTTCTTTCGAAATCTAAACCTCTTTGCATTTAAACTGCTGACAATGTATGTCAGGACTTGCAGTTACGGTGATTTAAAACGTGATAGCGAGTGCTAAGCAATGCATCTGCGATGCCAAAGTCGAACGGGGAACCTGCAGCTCATTGCAGAGGACCGGGGCTGGGTGATGGGACGAACAAGCTTTGACAGTGATTGCCTTGTCAGGAAGGGCCGTTGGGCTATTTTCTGACTTCACTTCCTTCAATTAGCTCAGTTCGCTGATGAGGTCAGCCAAAGTTGAGCTGGAGAAAGTGAGGGAGTTTTCCTATCAAGTGACAACTTCAGGCTAAAGCCGGGAGGATGTGATCGGGTCGCCCGGAGATCTGTGGGGACGCGGGGAGGGGGACACGATGGCTGGGTCTAGGGGATGCCGTCAGCCCTCCCGCTTCCTGGGCCAGGTCCAGCTCCGGAGGGGGTGTCCAAAACACTCTCGTGTCTCGTGTCTGCACCACATCTCAGCGTCCCCTTACTAATTAAAACCAATTGGTTATGATGTTTGGTGCATGGTAATCGAATGACAATTTTCCCTAAATAGTGGTTGATATAAATAAGACAAAACCTGAATCTCTGCTGTTAAAATGAATTGGTTACTTGCATTTTACATGAAAGCCTAGAAACYGAGGCTCCAAATAAGCAGACTCAAATAATCCTCTCCAAAGTGGAAAAAAAGAAATACTGGAGTTTTGAGGAAGAGCCATGCCCCGGTATAAACGGGCACGTTTTCAGAGGTGGTCTTTCTTCAGGGGAATAACCACAGAGCTCGGTTAGGGGTGATGGTTTAGAGTAAGTTTTGCTGCCAGCTGATTTCGATCATGGACTTCAATCATTCTGCCCTGCCCATTTCCAGCTTGACAATGGGTTTTGTCTGAGGATTTGTATGCCCTGGCATTTCTGAGAAATATTTATATAATATATAAGAATAAAATAAAAGAAATATTTATATAAGAATATATGTAAAACATACAAAGATAAATAAATATATAAAATATAAATATAATAATTATATAAGAAATATTTAATTATATTATGTACAGCAAGGTAGGAGCGTTTCACGGCCATGGAGATGCCCTGCAGAGGGGCTCAGAGGGGCACATCGGCTCGTGGATGCTCTGCCCGGTGCTTGGCACGTGCTGTGGCCCCAGCTCCAGTCCTGGCCACCTTCCCACAGAGCTTGCTTTCCCAGAGAGCTCTCCCTGCTGCTGGCTGGCCGGTCCCAAAGCGCCCACTGCTCCCCAGCCCCTACACCAGAGATGCCATCAGCCTGAAGCCAAGCAGGGAGAAAACCCAGCAGTGCCGGGACTCCTTCCATCCCTGCGCCGGGGCTGCCAAGCCCAAAATAAGACCTGCCGGAGCGACCAGCTGTGTTTGGGTTCGCGGGCGTGCATGTGCGTCAGTGTGAAATGACACATGGGTGTGCTCCTCCTACCCTGCCCGGCCGCCGCTGCCGGCTGTTGGTGGGTCCCCCCAGCAAAGGGGCTCCGGGTGTCAGTGGGAGGGTGCTTAAGCCAATTTGGTTATGAGGTTTTTTAATAAGTTTTGGAGAAAAAAAAATCCAGGAACGCTAGGGAATTAAAAATAGGTGTTACATCTAAGCCTTGAACGCAGCCTTCTCTCCCAGCCATGTCCTGCCCTGGTCCCCCCGGGCTGGGGCTCGATGCCCTCGCCTGCCAGGCAACGTGGCACAGGGTGGCTTCTGCTGGAGCAGAGGGGAAATTTCAGCTGGGCAATGCCCTGTGTTAATTTGGATAGAATTTCATTCTGGAAAAGATGAGGGAACAAGCATGTGACCTTTTCGTTCCAAACTCAGGCTTTGTTTTATGTGTTAAGCCATAGAGCTGGAGATCAACAGAAATTGAAATAATGAATTTCGCTGTTACCGACTTAAAAAAAAAATCCATCAAATGGCAAATTCTGAAATGTCATGATTTTTCCGGCTGTTCAGCACAAAACCCAATCTGGAAGTGTCAGCATCCGAGCCCCCATCAGCCCTGCGAGCCTGGACGGCTCCCGAGGCTTTGGCGGATCCCCGGCTGGATCCCTGTTTGCTTTGGCTTCCTTAGAGAGGCACCCAGCTGCACATCACGTTTTTTGCATGAGGACATCAGCCTCTCCGGCATCTCCGAGTGGCGTCTGGGGCTCTGCCCGAAGTACCAGGAGGGTGAGGGGGTTTTTTTGGCAGTTTTGCTCATGGCTGGGCCACCCACCCCGGTTGCTGATGCAGTACCTGCCCCAGGATCGCACCTCTCCTGGCCGGAGCCGGACCAACCGGCAGCACAGGGTGCCCTGGGAGCAGCCAGCTCAAAYGAGGAGCGGTGGGTAGCGCAAAGCCCATATCAGCAATGATTTCCTGACAAACAGTGCAGCTTATTGTCTGTTCTCATTTATAAACTGCTCCACACCAGCCATCTGATATCCATTATTACAATTACAAACAACCCACAGTAACTCTCCAGCTGGTCAGCTCCATCCTAACAGCACTGCAGCCATTCAAGGATGCCATATGGTACCAGAGTTTCCAAAGCAGCATTGTCAATCAGCCTTATTAATTTCTGAGTTCATTTCTTTTCCTTTTAGGGATATATATATGTTTTCTTTCTATATAAGACAGAGACACTTCTCTGGCCTTAATTTGGAACATGCAGCTTGACAGAATAATTGAAACATCTACATCTACAAGGCAGCTGGCAGGGAAAGGAAGAGCCTGAACTCCGCGAGCAGCCCCCCGAGTAATGGTGCTCATGCAAGACCTCCAAGTGTCTCTTACCATATATACCACAGTGCGTGCCACGAGAATATTAAAAACCCATTAGATCCAGAGTGCCGGACACGGCTGGCTTTTTTACTGCAGATGGAGGATTGCTAATGGCCATTTCCCTTCGATCTCTTAGTCTCCTTTGAGCTATATTTATTTTTTCCCCAACATTTTGGAGCCTCTGGGTGGTATTATTGGAGAYGGTTGCAGATGCTGAGATGCTGCTGGCTCTGCCCGTGCCTGTCCTGTGGCGAGTGGGCGCCCAGGCACGTCCCCAGGTGCTGCCCGACTGGGTCTGCGCTGCTGCCGTCGGGTGGACCCTCCCTTTGGGGTGATTTATGGGTAAAGAGCCACTTTTGTGCTGGGCCGCTTCCACGTGGCACTGTTGCAGCCGGCTGCGTTGGGTATCTGTCACTGTGTTGTTGCAGCTAGCAGTAAGGCCAAGGGTTGTGTCTAGCACGGGTGCAAGCGCTGGATGCGGCCACTTCCAGCCCTGCAAACACATCAGGTTGTAGTGACCAGGCATTGCATCTTCTGCATTCACAGCAGCCGGCTGCAGGGACCGGTGGGGTTTATTTTTTGCTTTGYTTTTGTATTTTAAAGCAAAATCAGCAATCACCAAGGGATGTTTTCTTTTCTCGGCTTGGGGGCACTGGATTTTGTAGTTCTGAAATGCTCAGCCCTAGCTAAAGCTCAGCACCGGAGCTCCAGCAGGAGTTTCCTTCCCCAGCGCTGGGATAGAGGTGATGGGGGGAGTGGAGAAGGGGACCTTTCAGGATGAGCCACCAGCAGCGTGGCACCCTCAAAGTGTCCCCATGAAAATGTCTCAATACGCTTTCACATTTGATCTCTCCCCAGTCGACCGTGTGGTGTTTACGTCCCAGAGCAAAAGCTGCCTGCTGCCTCCGGCAGCATCCCCAAAAGTGCTGGGCTGTGGGTACCTGTGCCTGGAGGGCTGGGAGAGCTGCTCGGTGCGTGGTTTCAATCCCGGCTGCAATACATGGTCAGGGTAATAGGAAGCAGGCTGAGAAGAGAGAGGAGCATCCAGGAGCTCTGTGCGATGTGGCAGGTGAGAGCAGCACGTTTTGGGGGCCGTGCATTATGCAGATTGCATGGGATTATGTAAAACCTCTTTGTTCATCCTCCCCATTGAGGGCAAAGAGCTCCGCAGGGCCGGGACAGTTTGGGGGAGGGAATCTGCAGCCGCACAGATGGTGACACTGGGGCTCCAGCCACCAGAGGACCTCCCCTTCCTGCCTGTCCTGCAGTCCCTGTGGGCATTTCCCACATTGCTTTTAGCTCTTTGGAGGCAGGTCCCAGCCTTGGGGAGCCCAGTGAGGGTCCAGCACCAAGCTACAGTCTGGCCCAGCTCTGCCAGGGGCTTTGCTCACCCCAGAGCCGTGGATGATGTCCACCTCCGGAGGGAAGCGCTGGGAATATGTCAGCCATCTCGAGTAGCATCTCGTCAAGGATGGCTGTTTGCTAGCGTGCAATATTCACTGCTGCAGAAGCCTACACCCATGAAAAGTGCAGTTTATGGTGATCCTACTTACGCTTGCTCCTCAGCATGGGTTGGGAGCCCCTTTCACACGGTTATTCCTTACTGCCATCATTTTTGTCTTATCCAGTGGGCAGGCTTTGAAGGGCACATTGAACTGGGTGGATTGTTTGATTTATTTACAATAACAAAAGACCATCTTTTGCTGCTGTTTCGCACTTGTTTGGCTCCCAGCACCGAGCCGTCGTCCCCACCTGGGACTCTGCAGCAATGGTTTGGTGCCGAGCTCGCACACCCGTGGGGATGCTGCAGGGCATGGGTGCTCTCCCGGTGAGCGGGGGTGGCTTGTGTCCCCATGGATGAGTTCCTGTCCTGGGTTGTGTGCCATTTGTGACCTGATCTCACCCGACGTAGCTCATCGTGGCAGTGCTGCGATGTTGGGGCAGCAGTCTGAAGCCCTCCCTGGTACCTGCAGGCCACATAGGCTGGGCTTATGTCACTGCTGAATTCTCATCTGGCTTTCCCCTACCCCTCTGGCCCTCTCCAGTGTGCAGATGAAGAAGGTTTCACAGCCCTGTTTGGCATGGACACCCAGCTGAAGCTCTCTCTCCTGCCACTTTGCTGCTGCTCTGAGTTTAGCACTGGTATTTTCCCTGCTTTGTGCTGCATTCGCACCAGGACTATGCAATGCCCCGTCCTTTGAGTCCCTGCTTCCCTCCTCGGCTGGGCGTCCGGGGCTTCCCAGTAGGGCTGGAGGGCCGGGGTTGTGTGCAGTCCCCAGCAGTGATGGGCAGTACCCCTCCCCTCTCCCCATCCCACCACCGTCCAGCACTGTCCCCCATGTGCTGCCCGCAGCCCCCAGCAAAGCTCTTCCACTCACAGGCTCTCCCCGCAGGGTGCACAGACCTCCCTTTGCATGCTGGTTACACCTTTTTCTTTGAGTTTCTGAATTTGTGACATTTTGCTTGATTTTGCTGTGTCTTTCCCCCTCTGGCTCTCAGTGAACCACCCCACACCTTCTGCAGGAGGCTGCTCGCTTGCCCTGCATCTCTCTTGCTGTGGCCATGGGGACGTCTGAGCCTCCACGGAGCAGCCCCTGTGCCTCTCCCTGTTGCTGATCTGGCACAAACGAGTTTGTCGTTCAAGATGCGATAGTGCCATGAGTCAGGCATTTTGCAGAGCCTGGCATTGTGCAGCTCTATTGTTTCGCCAGATTCTGGATGACACTTGTTCAAAGGAGCTCTCGCGGCCGCAACATTTCTCGTGGGTTGGGAATGCATCGGCAGAGTCTCCGGGATCTCACGTGGGTCCTTCCAGCCCACTGCCGCGGGGCCAGATGCTGCAGGGTCATGTGGTGCCCTTTGACTGTCCCGCAGCAGAAAGCCACTGCTCTTGAGTCTGTTTTCGTTTTCCCCTGGCCCTGATGCAATTTTGCAGTTATCCCATTGTGCCCTGAAGAGTGTCCAGCTGCTAAACCCGTCCTCTTTCATGTCTCTGCCCAGCGCTGAGGCTCCGGGATCTGCACCATCGCTGTTGCTTTTGCTTTGTTGGGTTTTTTTTCCCCACAATTTTTTTTTGTGGGATTTTGCTGTTTTCTCAGCATTCTTCAGTTATGATTTCACATACCTCCCGGAGCTGACTCACTGCTGACACCATCTTCTCTGTGTATCGGAGGGGAAGCCAAGCCAACATGACTTTCTGGTCTTATTCCTTCCTCTGCCTACACGGTTCCTTCTTCACCTCCAGTCCCTCCTGACAAGCATGGTTCCCCGCATGCCATCGCTTCCTTGGGGACACCTCGCCACGAGCACGGTGCACACCTTGCTTCATGCAACATGTGGCCGTCGTGCTCTGGGTGAGTCCTGGCATCGCCCGTGGCTGTYGCAGCCGATGTTCCCAGGGCTCAGAACACAGGCTGGGCAGGGGAAGCCTCCTGACATAGCGATTGCAATTTATGCTAAGATCGACGGAGGAGAGAATATTCCTCTTTTTTTCCCCAAGTCCTTGAGGGTGTCGGAGGAAAAAAAGTCCGCTCTGCCAGCTGCTCTGCTCCGGGGGCTGCTGCCTGGAACTGCCTGCACCAGGGATGGGGAGTGAAGTGGCCAAGCATGCAACACCCCCCAGCCCCAAGGCATGATGCCGAGGTCAGCATTTGCTCCAGAGCCTGGCCCACACCAGCTTTCCAAGAAACTTTGGAGGAGGAAAAAAAACCCACCAACCTTATTTTTTCATTTGCAGCTGGAGCGAGGCCAGGTTTTGCAGCAGGACATTTTTCAGTGAAAATGGAGCTGTTGTCTTCTGGCCAGCACCTGTTGAACGGATCCCACCCAGCCACCACTGTGGGACAGCAGAGCCAGGGCCGGGAGGGGACAGCCGAGGGGCACCAGCCCGCTGCCATGCGGGTTTTGGGGCCAAGCCCACTCCCCGCTGAGTCCCCAGCGAGGTGCTGCCGGAGGGGACTGGCTGCCTCTCCTGCGGGCTGCGATCACAACTTTGCTTTGAAAACTCTCCAGTGCTTTGTTCTCCCCCTGATACAATCCATTTGGAGCAAATGCAGTCTTGGAGCATCTTGCCAAGCCCGCAAGCTTTGGAGAGGCTGCTGCGAAGCATTAGCAGGAGATAAGGCCTCCTCGGGGATGGATGTCTGGTGAGGGAGGCGGCGGTGGCGGAGTCTCGCCTCTTCTTGTCCCTGGTCTGGGGACACCGCTGACCGGGCAGAGGAGCCTGCGGGGCCTCCGCCAGCCCGGGGATGCCAGCCTCCACCTCGGCTCCTTTCCCCAACAGGCTCTGGGGCCTGACCCTGCACACCGCTCCTTGCATCCCATTGCTGATGGTCCCCTGCCAGCCAGGCACCCCGGGGTGCCCCAGCATCCCCCAGCTCCTCCACTGAGCTCCCGCTCAGTGCCAGACCAAGCAAGGGGCAAGGGCACGTGGCTTGGTGGCAGTGGGATTGGGATGGACCCCCCGTGCTGGGGTCCTGGTCCTGAGCCCCAGCACTGCAGGAGCCGCAGCTGGACTCACCCCACCTGCAGCCATGAGTGCAGGAACTTTTCAAGCCCCTGGAGGCAAATTCCACCCCCCTGCCTTGTCCTGCCTGGTTCCTGTCCAGGCATCGCTCCTGACACCCATCTCCTGTGCCCTCCCGAGGGTTGAGCTGGCCCGGTCTGCCCGCCTGACATCCCGGCTGGGTGCAGCACGGCTGCTGCAAGCCCTGGCACTCCCCTCGGCTGCCCCCTGCTCCCCCAGCCCTTATGGCTCTGAGACTCTGCATTTCTATATGCAGCACCTATAAGCAGCATTTATGTGCTGCATTTATGTTGTGCAGCATTTGTGTGCAGTGCTTACACCACGCAGCAGTGACATGCAGCATTTATATTGTGCAGCATCGACATGCAGCATTTACATGCAATATTTACACACAACATTTATACGCAACATACAGCGTTTACATGCAGTATTTATGCCATGGTGTCAGGAGGGGAGAAGAGAGGAGATTTCCAGCCCTGCTCTATGCATGGGTTAGCCCCAGGCAGGCAGTGTTAGAGGTGCAGGCAGGGATGCCCATCCCTGCGAGGTGCCGGCTGGGTGGTGGGTGAGCGGTGCGATGAGCCCGGGATGCAGGCTGTCCCCAGCCCAACAGCCCTGTGGGGACCCGGGGCGCTCAGTGACAGTTGATGGGGGGGGGGGGGGGGCGCAGTGGGAGCGGGGCAGGGCACAGCGGGGGAGGTTAATGCCGTTATAAGCCGGGGCAGGGGGTCTCCAACAGACGAGGCCTCGCCGGCCAGATGGGGAGAGTTGTCTGCTGCACGCCGGGGCCACAAAGGAGGGTCCCCTGGTAACAGCTGGTCCCAAGGAAGAGGTTAAGGAGACACGTGTCGGGGCAAAGCCCAAGGGTGGCAGACGCGGCCCCGGCTTTTGTCGGGGGTCACCTCCCATCTGACGGGGAGCAGGTGGGGCGGGAGCCGCCCGCGCCCGGGGCCGGAGGGTCGGCGGGATGGCTCCATCACGGCCCCGCCGGGCAGTGGCCGGCTGTGGGGGCACGGCATCGCCTGTGAGAGCTATTCAGCGCCATGCTGCCTTTGTTGCTCTTCCAGATAATGAATCTTTTTTTTTCTTTTTTTTCCCCAGAAAGAATGGGAACAGCCTCATAGTGGGAGATGCTGATGGGGGTTGCCGGATGCCCTGGCCCGGAGCAGGGGACGAGGCAGGGGACAATGAGAGGGTGAGTGGCTTGAGAGCAGGGGCAGGGTCCGGCCGAGCATCCTCCCAGGCTGACTCGCAGGAGCCCAACAGAACAGGCATCCATCCTGCCAACTCWCTTCTGGTACCATCAGGCAAACTCGGGGCGATAATTCATCCCTGGTGCYGGGACCAGCCGGGCTGCAGCCCCATGGGTATCACTGGCCCCAGGACCCACTGTGGATGCCAGGATCCGGCCGGGGCACAGCCCTGCACCCCTCATCCGGCTCAGGCCTCCCCTGCCCCCTCTGCTCCCCCTTGCTGGCGGCGTAGGGCTAATTTCAATTATCTTCTCCAGGCCATATGAATTCTATTAATATCAAAGTAATGAGGTAATTACTGTGATTCGGAGGAACGGCTGGGGAATTGCTTGGGATAGGATTTCATCAGCCGAGAGGGTAAATTAAAACCTCTCTTTGGAAAGGAGCAAAGGGCTGTATCAGAGGTGCGTGGGGGCCAGCCCAGGGCAGTGGGTGATGTTCAGGGTGTCCTTCCCCGGGGGGCCAGCCCAGGGCAGTGGGTGATGTTCAGGGTGTCCTTCCCCGGGGGGCCACTGCTGCTGTCCCTGGGTCCCCTCTCATGCTGGGGGGCTCCTTTGGAGATGCCATGGGCTGGATGGGGAGCCCGCAGCAGGGATGATGCCCCCCATCCCCTTGCTGCAGCCCCTCCAGCCCCTGCACAAGCCCCCTCAGGGCTCGTGCCCAGAGCATCCACCCTGGAATGCAGATGGATCCCCCTGCTCAGCCTTCCCCTAGCTGTGTGCATTCAAGCTGCTGCCCTGATGCTTGGTTTAGGGAGCCCTTAAAAGCGGCACTGAGATGGGCAGCATACGTCCCACTGCCGGCAGCAGGCTGGGGCTTGGGGCTGTGGCAGGTCCCCTCGAGGCATGTGGGGTCCAGCAGCTCRGGGAAGGACAGGGAGTGCTCACAGACCCTGCCTGGCCCCTGAACCTGCGGAGCTGGGGCTTTTCCAGGTCCAACACCCTTCCCTGACCGTCAAAAAGACCTGGCAAAGCTCCTGGCACTGAGCCCCTGGTGAGCCCTGAGCTTGCTTGAGGGACCTGGTCTGGAGACCTGAAAAGACCATTGGGAAGGGGGAAATAGCAGGGGCCACATATATATGTATATGTCCTCCTATAAAAAAAAGCTCCAGCTACTTGTCAGGCTGAAAAAAGAGCTTTGCATAGGGCAGTGGATGGGTCCCGCAGAAATGATGCCCGCAAATGAAGGGAAGGGGCCCCTCCTGCATCCCCCCACTGGCTGTGGGGTGCTTGGGGCATGCAAGCAGAGCCTGGTCCCAGCTGCAGCGGGGTCCCAGCAGGGAACCGGGGACGGTGCTGGGCASGGGGAGGGCAGGAGCCTGAGCCGGGGGAGTGTGAGTGCAGCTAGGGGGTAAAAATAGMTCTTGCTGCGGAGCAGGAGTGTCACGGACGCCTGCCAAGTGGAGAGGGAGCGCGAGGTGCCTCCCAGGTCCTTACGAAAGGAATTTGGTAAGGAAGGAGAGGGTGGGTTTTTGGGCCCTGGTACTGAGCAGGAAGCCAGGGCATGCAGGGGGACCCTGCTGGACACCACCCCACAAAAASCCGGGCTGGGGCTAGCCCAGAGTCCAGACTAACCGGGCAGTGAGAAGAGGTGAGAATCCCTCTCCAGTGCCCCCTTAGCCTGGATAAGGAAGGAATTTTTTTATGATGAGGGTGGTGAGACACGGGACCAGAGAAATTGTGGATGCCCCATCATTGGGGCATCAAGGTCAGGTTGGACAGGGCTTTGAGCAACCTGATCTAGTGGAAGATGTCCCTGCCCGTGGCAGGGGGTTGGACAGGATGGTCTTTGAAGGTGCCTTCCAACCCAAACCACTCTGTGAGTCTATGATAACCAACAGGCTGAGCAGGCAGTGGCCAGCTCAGGGGAAGTGTGTCCCCTGTCCCCCGTGGGTGCTGGCCTGGGGCTCTGAGGCACAAAGCCATGCCCGGTGAGATGAGCCAGAGGGAGAAACGTCCCCCATTTCTTTTGTTGGTGCCACCAGTTTTGCAGCAGTTGTTGCCCCACTCACTCCCCCAGGATGGGAGGGGGGTCAGGGCAGATGCTGCAGTTTGTGAGCTGAGCGTGGGGGTTCTCAGGTGGCTGCAAAACACCACCTGCGCTCCTCCGGGTCCCAGGAGGGGTTTGGCCTTCAGCAGGCAGCACCCAGCCAGATGGGTGGGTTTGGGCAGAAGGTGCCCCAGCGCCCAGGGTTGGGGGCTCCGACCACCCCCCTGCCCACGACAGGCCCCGGCTGGCTGCAGAGCAGCTCTTTGCTGGCATCTGCTGACAGCTTGAAATCCTGCAGTTGCCTTTTTCCACGAAGCGATACCAAAACTCAGCCCAGAGCTGTTCCTTGCCCCACTCGTGGGAAGGAGGAACGGTCCCTGGGAGGATGGGTCCGTCATTCGCAAGGCCAGCAGTGGACGTGGCCCTTGCAGGGAAGGTGAACCCCCGGTAGAAGGATGCGCTGAACTCAAAAACCAGATGCTGAAGGTGGCTTTCCAGCCAGGCCTGGGGGAACATCCCTCTGGGCTCATAAACAGCCTCTTCCCGGGACACAAGGCTCTTCCCATCCCTCCTGCCCCTCTGCGCTGTGCTTGGGAGAGGAGGCTCTTCCTGCAGCATCTCCTGAGCCAGGGAATGAAATAACGTCCATCAACGTCTCCTGCTCCAGACAACCTCGGTATTGTCATGTTGACGGGCCATCAGAGAGAAACAACAGCAGCGGAAAGAAGTGACATTTATTGAAGCTCTATTTGTTGAGTTAAAAAAAGCCCAGGGGAGCTGCGAGTGGCGGGATGCTGCCAGGACCTGGCATTTCCCACGGGCATCCCAGTGCGATGGAGGAGCCAGGAGGGGATGGGGCTTTCAGCCCGCAGCTTTCCTGGGGTGCATTGGCATTTGCATGGGCACGGAGGCACTGGGAGGGGTGCGCAGGGGTCCCTGTCTGCAGGGCTGCATGCAGAAGCCCTCTCCATACATGGGATTGCGTTTGCCAGGGAGGAGGGTTTTGCTTGCAAGTGTGTTTGTCTGTCTGTCTGTCGCGCCCCTGAACTCGCAGCCCACCCCAGGATTTTAGCAACCCCCCTAGCAAACACATGGGATGCAACTAAAGCTGGGCTGGAGCAGCTGGGGAGCAGGGAAGGGTTTGATATCRCTAAATAAAGCACCTGGACGTCAAACACCCTAGCAGGCAGCATTGCCTGGGCACGTGCTGCCCGGAGGGAAGATGCTGCCCGTGTCCACGGGAGAGGCCACATCACCAGCGTTAGCCAGCAGACAACATCTCTGAGCCCCCGTGCATCACCCRTGCAGCCAGGAAACACGACAGTGATGCGCCCAGTGCTCCTTGCAGGCCTGGTTTGAGCTAGGACCTGCCCGCCCTTGCTCCGTGCCTCAGTTTCCCCATGAGCTCTGGTTCTGGTGCCGCAGATACTGCAGCCACAGTGCCAGGGGACATACAGAATCGTGGGTGTATCTCCAGCGGTGTATCCCACCAACTCTGGAGTCCAAGGGATGCCTCTTCCCCGGTGCCCGGCAGGGAGGAAACAGCATTTTCATTTGCAAGCTGCAAATTAACCAAAACACGGGGTGTTTGCCCCGCTCCCTACGGAAGAGGCCGGTGGGGCAAATCAGCCCAATGGAAATGGCAAATGTGATGGCACATTTTACAATCTGCAGTTCATGTGCTGACTTTTATGATTAATTTATGTCTGTTAAATTACCCTAGGGGCTGATTGTAGTCCCTGCCACTGGTGCCGCTTGGTCTTAGAACATCTGAGAGCCAGAAGCTGCAGCAGGCAGTAAATATTGGGCTTTAATGTGTGACAGCTTTCACCTTTCCCAAAGCTATTTTAGCTCCCAGGCGCTGCTTTTTCCCATCCAGTCTCTTGTTCTTTGATGGAAATGATCCTGCCCTGATAACATAAGAGCTGCCATGCGGTAGCAAAAGTATTTTCACACCACGAGAACCCAGCTGATTGTGGCTATCTTACAGGGATCTGGTAAGAGAAGAGCCTGGACTGAGATGGAAGAAACTTTGTAGGGACTAATTATGTCCCAAAGCAAACAGAAAGTGCTCTCAAGTTAAAGGATTCGGAGATTCCAGTGCTTTTAAAGTCAGATGATGCCATTTTGCTGTATTTCCTGCATAAAAAGGATGAATCCATCTGTTAAATACATATTGCATATCTAAATCTATTAATATTAAAATCTATCTATATGAAATCTATCTATATGAATATCTATCTATATAATAAAAGCTATTTTATTTCCCTTCCCAACCCTTCCAGGGTTTTCATGGGGCTCAGTCCTGCAGGGCAGGGTCGGTGCCATGCCCCGCCATGAATTCCCAGGGGACGCTGAGCAGAGCAGCACTTCCCTGGTGCTGAGGGCTAAGGACTGTCGGAGCATCCTGGGCACTGCCAGCAGCCTGAGATGCTACCTGGATCCCTGCGGTTCGGGAATGTTGTCCTAGGGACTCAATGTGAGCTCTTAAGGTCTTTTATTTTGTTTCAGAAGGGATTAATTTAATTAACGCAAGTAACAAAACATCTCACGGCACTCTATAAATAGACTGGTGGGCTCTGACACAGCTCCTGGCTATGCCAAGAAATGAGTCTTATAATAGCTGCTTAACGATGAAGTTCAAGGGACCAGAGAGATTATGCAGAGAAAATGCCAGGACAGGCTCAACCCTGCAATAGAAATCAGCTGGGGGAGCCCCATCTGAGCAGGTTGCTGAGAAAGTGCTGCTGGAGGGAATGGCTCGGCATGGGGGGCATGGAGCCCATCGCCGCCCGCAGCACCAGGTCCTCCTCCTGGGGACTGTTTGGAGGATGGCTGGAGACCAGCGATGCTCTTTCCAGCTAAAAAGCAGTGATTTCCCCTGGGGCCAGGGTCAGCGCCCTGGCAGCACCCCCGGCCCCGCACTGCAGCCTCCTGTGCTCCCTGGCCCCTTCCCATCCCACTGCTCCTGCTGCCAGGGAGAAATTCCCAGCTGGGCTGTTGTCACCGACGCACGCGTGTTTCTGCGGGAAGTTTCTATTTCTGTGAATAGCAATTTTTCAAGCAACTCCCCCCTCGCCTGCTTCCCTTCAGCAGGAGCCCTGACGAACGCCGCTGGCATGCCTGGAAGCTGAGACTCACTCCCACGTGCCAGCCCCAGTCAGAGCCTTCATCCTCCACCCTCCCAGGCCCACAGTCTGTCCTGCAGCACCACGGCATGGGAATTATGCTCACGATATCTTGCAGAGAGTCAAATTGAGCTGGGACCACCCCATGCACTGGGCTCCCAGCCCTGGGACATGAAGGAATTCCTAGGAATTGAAGGAGCCTGAGCAAAACAGGCTTGAGAGCCTGAACAGGGGAGCAAAGCCTGTGGGAAAGTCCCAAAAGCAGCGGCACCTCTGCTTGGGGGGCACCAGGACCCCCAAAAACATGGAGTCCCCGGGCCACAGCTGTCGCCTGACCCAGCTGCGCAGAGGAGCCAGCAAATGGGTTTTGTCTTGGATTAAAGGCTGGAGCCAAGACCCCCAATGCTGCGCCAGTCTGCTGAGCCCTGCTGACGTACCCCCTGCTCAACTGGGCCTCCCCATTTGGGGCCAGGGTCTTAGGGCACTTTGGGCTCCCAGTTTGCATTAGAAGAAACCAACACCTGCAATACTTGCCTTGGGTCTCCATCCCACATTAAGTAATTGATGCAATTGCCAAAGGAATATTAATTGCTGAAGAAGGGGAGAGCAGGCGGTCCCGCAGCCCGTGCAGCAGCGGTGGCCGTGGGATGAGCTTTCTACCGTGACCCCAACAACTTCAGGAGTCCCCGAGCACGGCTGGGCAACAGGTCTGTTGTATCTGCAGCCCCCGTAGCTCCAGGAGGGTGATTCCTCATGTCCCACATCTGCTTTCCCCAGGCTCAGCGCCTTTGTGCTAACGAAACCTGTCTTCTAATGAAGCCAGTCTGCAGGGGGGCTGGAGGGAGATCCCTTGGTGGGGATGGGGTGCGGCAAACGTCTCTGCAAAATCAGAGCTCCCTTGGCCCCTACTGCCACCACTATCAAATTTATAGAATTTCCAATAGGAGCATGTGGGAAGTGGTGTCAAGGCAATTATGAACTGTTAGCAGAATTGGGACTCTCGAATTCCCGACAGGAGAAGGTCGCTTGTCGATTGTCAAATCGGGCGCTATTTACTTCGGTGGACATTGTACATATCTTTGCTAGCCAAGCAAGGACTGTTTTAAGATCTTAATGGGTGGGGACATGGGTGACTTGGGGGAAATAAGTGATGCTTTTATTTAGGCAAATCTGCTGCTGGAAAGGGAGCAGCCCAGGGGCTGCGCAGGTGCCTGCGTGTCTGTTCCTCCGAGGGAGGTGAACTCGGCGTGCCGTGCCCTGGCTCCGGGGACCGCGGTGTTTTCTCCATCCCAGCAGYGGGACAGGGAAAGGCAGGGCTCCTCCCTCTGCCTGGCGCTGACACCGTCCGGATGGCTTCCTTGCATCCAGGCCCTGCTTCTCAGCATCTGTGCTGCTGGGCACAGAGCTGAGAAATGAGAGAAAACAACCCAAACGGTGCCGTTCTGCTGCACTAAAAGCACTATTTAGAGTTCCTGCTGCCGCTCCAAATGGGAACGTGGCCTTAAAGGCTGGAAATATGAAAAGCAGTGCTGGGAAGGAAAAGAACCCAGACAAACTGCTAATTGCAGCTGCCTGGCTAGCAAATAAAGTGAGTGCTCCCAGAGTGGGTGGCACAGGGAAAATGAGCCCTGTCTCCACTCGAGGGTGAAAGGACAAATTTCCCCTCTGCTGTACACGAACTGAGCGGCACGGGCAGACGGAGCGGGGCTTGGATGGCCCCGTGGGGTGTGGAGGGGACAGGATCATGGGGAAATACCTTTGGCTGGGCGACGGGATGGTGTAGAAGTGCTCGCTACAGCGAGCAGCACCGTCCCGCAAAGGCGAGGAGTCACTTAAGCCAAACCCTGGACTTTTTAGCAAGAAGAAAACCAGGAATATTTGAACCGTCTGTTTTGTAAAGAAATAACCTTCAGGGTTTCCTCTGCTGCAACTTCAAGAAATTCCACAGCTGCTGCTGCGTGGGAGGGAGCCCAGGGAGCATTTTTCCCCTCTGTGCGTGGGGCTGATGCTCAGGGCTGGCTGCGGCCCCCAGCCGGGGAAGGGCTGTACTGAGCTGCGACCCCCCTGCCCCGGGCAGCCAGAGCCCCTCGCTGTGTCCCCTTCCCAGCCTGTGGTAAACGTTACTGAATTCTTATAAATCCTTGTGTTTTGCAGAGGCTCAAGGACCTCGGTAGCCCCATCCCAGAGGCCTCTGGAGCCACCCAAAGTTCTATGAGTGCAAGGGACACAGGGGATGCGCCAAGAGGTATTTTCACYCCTCGAGGTATTTTCTACTCCTAATTGCTGCTTCTCAGCTGCAGAAAAAAATGCTGGTCTGCCAAAGAAAACAAAATATCGTTCCTGTTTTCAAGAAGCTGGACAAGCAAGGGAAAAGCAACACAGACTCTTCTGAGTGTCTGTGAACACCATCTCCCTCTGCCTCGCTGCTGTTTTAACACCCGCTGGAGCTGTTAGGAGGTGCCTGCCCTGGGGTCACTGCAAAGAAACTGGCTACGGAGAAAGTCCTTGGTCCAGGGCTGGATGCAGGCAGCCCCTGCCTTGCCCTGACTGGTGGGGCCTCCAGACCCACCGCCTGCCCCTCTGTTGCTGCTGGCCCCTAGAAAGGAGCCCAAAGTGTTTTGGAAACCTGGTGCATGGCATAGAAACGCCTGTAACACAGCACCCACCCCGAGGTGCCCCACAGGGTCTGGCTGGGCGGCCCCCCCTGGGCAGGGGCGCAGGAGCGGGGTGCTCCCTGGGCTCCCCCAGCATCCTGCCCAGCCCTGCAGATTTACACCTCAGGCCTTCAGCCCAGTGCTCTTGCTGGGCCGCCAGACCCTGCTACCGCTGGGCACCCCACCGTGGGAGTGGGCTGCAGGCGAGGGGGGCTGTGACTGCCGGGGGGGGGACTAGGGGCTRAGCCAGCTGCCCCCTGCCCGGGTCCCGCTGCTCCTCCCGCGACACAGCCCAGCACGGGGACCCCCAGCACGTCCATGGCCAGACCCGGGACAAGCAACGGAGCACCGGGGGCCTGGGTCCCGCCCCGTGCCCCATCCCGGCCCGAAGCAGGGACCACCGGGGAGCACCGGGGAGCACCGGGCACCCGGGTCCCGCCCCGTGCCCCATCCCGGGCTGGAGCGGGGAGCACCGGGGACCCGGGTCCCCCGCCCCGTGCCCCATCCCGGGCTGGAGCGGGGGCCACCCGGCTGGCTCCGTCCCGGCGGGGCGGTGCGCGGGGCGGTGCGCGGGGTGCGGAGCGGCGCGGAGCGGGGCGGCGGGGGCGGCGCGGCAGGCGCGGAAGATGGCGGCGGGCAGGCGCGCCCCGCGCACCGGGCTGCTGGAGCTGCGCGGCCCCGGCGGGCAGTGGCTCCGCGTCCTCCTCACCCTGGCCGAGGACGTGCTGGGGGTGAGCCCGGCCGACGGCCCCAGCCCCGCTGCCGGCCCCGGCGAGGCACCGGCGGCGCAGCTGAACGGCGGCGAGCCGGGCTCCGCCGTGCCCGAGGCGCTCGCCAACATCAGGCGCACGGTGCGCGTCGTCAAGCAGGACGTGGGGGGGCTCGGCATCAGCATCAAAGGTGAGGGCCGGGGCGCGGGGGGGGTCCCCGGGCAGGGGGGAGGCACCGGGACCTGTTGCTGCCGCCGCCTTTCCAGGAGCTCGCTCCCAGGCTTGGAATAAAACCCCGCAGAGCTGGGGCAGGGGCTGGGCTCGGGGTCTTCACACCCCGGGCACTGCCCTGACCCAGCCTTTGTGCAGGACGAGGAAGGGGACTCGTGGCAGTGACGGGACCCGAAACATCCCCAGCCCAGGGAAAGAGCAGCGCTTTGGGKTGCAGCGGTGACCGGCCAGCCCCTGCCCGCCGTGCCCCGGCTGGAGCGGGGGTCCCCGGCGTTTGGGAGCTGGAGGGGGCTCCCCCTGCCCCTTTGCACGCAGGGGTAGGGTGCTGTCTCATGGGGCAGGTGGGACGTGCAGGGTACCCGGTTACACAAAAGCTGCCTTTTTGCAGCCAAAGGGAGGGCTCTGCCGGCGTGTCCTTGTCCTCTCCGTGCCCCTGTGCTGAGAAATGCCCCTTTTAAACTGTTGCCAAAACGAAGGAAGTGATTGTGAAGCCCTTGGAGATCTCCAGGCACGGAGAGCTGGGGTGTTAAACCAACGCGCTCAGGCTCAGAGATGCCTGCTCCCGGAGAGCTGAGCAGCGGGAAGCCTCCGTGTTATAATCCCTGTTTTCCCTCCCGAGCTGCCCCGCTCCTCAGTGACTCGCCTGAACTTCAGGCTGGAAACTTCTTGGGGCAGGGATGGCGTTTCTGCCTGCCTTTGCTTTTCACGCGTCTCCGAGCTTGTTGGAAACTCCGTGAAAGGAGGATGAAACGGGGAGCAAACAGGCAGGCAAAGGGCTGTCGCGGTGCGTGGGCGAGAGGGTTGGTAACGCGGCGTGCGGGCAGGGCAGGCAGCGGGCTCGGCAGCCCCRGGGGCAGCGGCAGGGCAGCTCTCGCCTCCTGACGTGGCTTCTCCTCCCAGCTCGGAGGGAACGCGGCCGCAGCCTCTGGCTCCCTCTGGAAGTGGGGAGGTTTTGCGATGACGATGTCCGGGTGCTGGGGCTGGATCGAAACGGTGCCGCTGGCTGTGTGCGGGGTGCCCAAGCTTGCCAGCCCTTCCTTTTGGGAAGCATAAAGCCCCCTTTGTAATAACCCCTTGGCTGCCAAGTTATTGCTAGCTCTGTGGCTCTCCCAGGAAAGGAGGAATGTCACTTGGTTCAGTTAAAACTTTATTTTTGCAGTGACGTATGTGGAAACCAAGTAGTCGCCATCCAAACTGGGAGCTAGAAGCTGTTACGGGCGGTGGGGCAGCCCTGCCGGTGCCACTGCCGCTGCTGGGGTAGGGCATCGCTCCTCCTCACCCGGGCTGCTGACGCTTCCCCGTTAAAATGCGTGCCAGCCGTGTTTCACCCGGGGACGCTTCACTGCAAACTGGGGTGTAGGTGAGGTGTCCTGCCTTGGGACGTGGCAAGGGGACGGGTGCCATAGCTGCTGGGCTGGCCTTCCCTGGCCTGGCAGGACAGCGGGGAGCCGAGCTGGCGGAGGCTTCTGGCCCTGGCAGGGGCTCTTGGTGCAGGCAGCCCAGGCGAGGAGCCGCTGCTGTAAGGATGGGCTCAGCAGCTTGGAGCAGCCCCGGTGGGGGCCTCTGACAGCTGATAACCAGAGCACTCCGAGGGGCTTGGCAGGCGTCTGAGTGAGGAAATGCCTGTGGCACTGGCTGGGAGCAGCCCCGGGGCAGGCGGTGACAACAGGCTGGGCTCAACATCTCCCTCCGGGATGAGAGGTCATCTCATGGAGGCTCCTCGGGACAGGCTGTCCTGGGGTGTAGGGCACGTCGGGGGCTGCCGATCCCCAGCTGCTCCTGCCCGGGCTGAGGCTTGGCGGTAGCTGCTGCACCGCGTCTCCCTGGCACGCAGGCAGCAACGCTGCTCGGATCTCCCTGCGGGTTCAAAAGTTAATGTGCAAATCGATCTCCTTGAGCCGCTGGGAGGTTTGAATAGCATCCTTTTAGGCTGGAGAATGAGGAGCAGCAGGTAAATAGGGCTACTGTGCGGAGAGGAGCAAACAGCCAGATGGGTTCACTTCTCCCTGGCTCTTTTGCCTCTCCAAAAACATTCAGCTGTCTTATCTATTTAGATCATGACGTCCTCAGAGCAGGGATGGTCGCTTAGCACACACGATTAATAATGCAAATAAAGACATGCTTTCCTGCCAAAATTGATGGGGAGATGGCCAGGGTTCGTGTTCGCTCTGCGAGGAAATCTGCGACCAAACGGAGTGGGTTTGGAGCAATCATCTTCATCTGCTGAAAAGCCTTGTGGTATTTTGGCTACTGTGGTTGTTATGAGTGTGCCACGGGCATCCGAGGAAATAGGGCAGCGGGATGTCCCAGCACGGCGCAGCTGAGCGCTGGGAGAAGGGCTCAGCCTCGCTAGGGCCGGTGGGTACCTAAGCATCCCCCTCCCCACCCGCTCCTCCGTCTGTTCCAACAGCCACAACCGCTTCGTTTCTCTTCTGTTTCAAGGTGGCCGAGAGAATAAAATGCCCATCTTGATCTCCAAGATATTTAAGGGGCTGGCAGCGGATCAGACCGAGGCGCTGTATGTGGGGGACGCCATCCTCTCCGTCAACGGGACTGACCTGTCCGAGGCGACGCACGACGAGGCGGTGCAGGCGTTGAAGAAGACGGGCAAGGAGGTGGTCTTGGAAGGTAGGGGACGAGGGTACGAGGGGGGACGAGGGTGCGAGGGGGGACTAGGGTCCTCCTGCTTCTGGGGGGCTGATCTCCATTTTTCCCAGCGACGTGCTGGGAGCGTGGGGGTGGCACATCATCTGCATACGCATTTGCATACTCTTTCAAATTGAAAACAATATGTGCAGACTGGTTTATCAGCTCATCCAGAGAGTTGGAGGTAACTGCTGGAACCTTCCTCTAGAGAGGGAGAAACGTGTGGCACTGCTTGGTGCCCAGCGGCTCCGTCTCCCTGCTGCGGGACTGCGGGCGGGCAGCGATGGGAGGCGTGGGGCGGGTTTATGGGGTTTGCGACGCTTCTATYGTACGTTGTCACCCTGAGGTCTGCRGTTCCTGGGGCCATGGAAAACTTTCTGCTTTTCCTGTGATTTTCATTTAAACCCGCATCCTCGGCTGGAGCRGGGCTGTGCGGCTCTGCAGGGTTACGCGGGAGGGGGTACACCTGCACCCCGCTCCTTGCTGGGTATCTCTTGGTTTGCCGGGGTGGATTTTGGGCAGGCAGGAGGAGCAGGCTGCTGGGTGCAGGCAGGGCCAGCTCGGGAGCGGAGCCGCCGGAGCTGCCTCCCTGGGGGGTGTCCGGCAGCTGAACCCCAACCGCGGCCCCCCCCGATCTCACAGCTGAGGCTACAAACATCCCAGGGATTGCAGCCCTTGCCGTCCCAGGGGAGACTGAAGGCGGTCCCCTGGGAATGGGCTCCCTCTTGGTACTGGGCAGCTGGTCCCTGGTGTCTCCCAGCCCTGTGGAGCCCCCCGAACCCTGCTTGGGGAGTGGGTGAGGGCTGGTGGGTTGGGACCATGGGAGGAGGGACCCCGCTTTTCTCCCGTTACACTTCACATCACGTCTGTTTGCCCTTGCCCGCCCTCTGCCAGCTTGGCCAGGCAGGGCTGAGCACCCAGGGTCTGTCCCCCAGGATGGGACCCTTCCCCTCCCCTCCCCGCTGACCAGCCCCCTGGGCCACCCCAGCTAACCAGGAGGGTCTCGGCACCAGAGACCCTTCCCAGTGCRGTTGTAGCACTGCAGATCCCAAAGGGAGGTTTTATTTGGGAGCAGCRCACTGGGCTCTGCCTGGACAAAGAAGAGCTCTGTGTCTTCTGCTGCCAGCGACCGCCGTGGCTCTTACTTTCCTGTGCCTTCCCCAGATTGTCTCAGCTCCAGATTTTCATTTTTAGCTTCGCTCAGCCCTTTCTGCTGTGGGTTCCTCCTCTCCTGGGAGCCGCAGGACCACTGTTCAGCCGGAGGAATGTGCTGCTCTGCACAGCTGCTGGGAGCAGATAGGGTTGTTGTTGGGGTTGGTTTTTTTTTTTGACCAAAGAGAAATACAAGAGCCTCTTTCTCTGGGAGTCCGCGAAATTCCTCCCCGTAGCCGCTGTTCTCGGACCACCCTCTCTCTGTTATTTTCTTTTCATCCTTTACTTTGGCGTGGGTTTCCTTTCTGCTAGAGGTCCTGCAGGAGGTGGAGATGAGCTGCCCTTTCTGTAGAGAACAACTTCTCTCCCTGGACCACGTCCTCCTCCTCCTCCTCCATCCCCCTGGGGAGCYGGGTGCTGCCAGGAGGCAGCTGCATGCAGGGCCTTTGCTGTAGCTCGCTGAGCTCAGGTATGACCCGCTGGGCTTCTTAATTAATTAAAACACCCAGCAGGTACCCCTGGGAGGGGAGCRGGGCTGGGCTGGCTCCCACCACGACACGCTGGAGGCTTTGTGATTAGTTTGTAGCTGATGCCGTTGGACTCCCGCAGCACGGTGTTGCTCAGGGGTGTTGCAGGCAACAGCCGGAGCAGGGCAGGGGTCTCTGCTGCTCGTCCGATTGTGGACATTGGGTACATACATGGTGCATCTCCATCTCCTCCCCGTTTTGGGTTTGCCAGCGTGGTACAGCCCTGCCCATGGAGGAYGATGGGGCTGGCACCGCGGCGTGGTCCCTGTCGGGCTGTTGCTGCCCTGCGGAGGTGATGGCCCTGCCTCGGGACGGGGTGTCCCCTGCCTGATACCTGCCACCCCGATGGCTCCCCAGGAGCCGGCCGGCCGAGCACCCTGCCCTGGGGAGGGGTGGCAGGGCTGGGGGGCAGAGGGTGGCCTTAAAGTGCCTGAAGGGTGGCAAAGCAGGGGCTTCCCTGCTTTGGGCTGGGCTGCTTGGGCTCGCTCCGGGGCTCGATGAAAAGCAACAYGATGGCCTTAACATCGAGCAGGCACTTTCCGGTCCCCGTGCGATGCCAGGGGCGACTCTGACTTCCCTTATGGTCACTGCATCGGTGGGTCAGGACGGTGAGTTGGGATGAGACTCTCCAAAATGGCAGAGCTGGGAGGTGATATGTTTTAATCCAAATATCAGCAGGGGCTCCACGTGCCAGATCTCACCCTGGGCTGCTCAGCTTGGCTTCTGGTTCCTGGGTGTCGTTGCTGGCCAGGCATGAGGACATGCAGATACCTCTCAGCGTGTCCTGCCAAGATTTTTTTTGGATGTGCCAAACTACTCTCTTGATATTTGCAGGAGGAGTTTGACTGTATTTATATTACATTGTTATTTTGTGGGGAGTTGCTCTCCCTTACCTTATTTTTCCCTGGTTTGTTTTTTTTTGTGTTTTTTTTTTTTTTTTTTTTTTTTTTTTTTTTTTTTTTTTTTTTTTTTTTTTTTGTTTTGCTTGGTATCCAGAGATCCTCGACAGCAGGGAAATGGCTGATAAACAACCTTCCAGCTGCCCTGGGAAGGGCTTCGGTGCCAGGAGTGGTTTTCCCGGCGAGGTCCCTGTGCCGCATTAGCATGTGGAGAGAACTGGGAGCAGTGGGGAGAAGGAGCTGGGGCAGCCGCAGGCATCTCGCCTCTGTGGCAGCCCGGGGCTTGTTGGCTGCAGGGGAGCTCCTGGGGCTGTCGCAGCTCTCCAGGACTCACTCGGCCAAGTAATAACTTGGAAGCTTGAAATTCAGAAAAACTAAGGGGTGCTGGGAGAGCGTAGCGCTGGGGATGCCCGGCTCCATTGGGCTGATTGCCCTAACCGTGGGAAGCCCAGGAAGTCACAGAGGATGGAGGTGTGCAGGTGTGAAATGTGAAATACCCACAAAATTTAGGTGACCCTGGGGTAAATAACACATGATGCAGAGTGGAAGGGGCTTTCGAGCGGAGGTGGGTGGTGGCAGCCAGGATTTGTGCAGTTCCCTGTCGCTGCTACCCTTGGGGCTCAGAAGGGCTTCAGGAGAGAAAGCCCTGAGGTGGCCTCCAGCCCTTTGTGGCTCCCTGAAGTGAATGTCTTCTGGCAGACGTGACGGTCCTTGGGGTCTGAGCAGCTGAGCTTTGCCCTCGGCAATGCTGTGTGTGCTCTCATGGTTTAAATGTGGTAACGAACCAAAGCAGAAACAGAGGCTTTGGACCTGCCCAAGGGTGATGCAGAGAGACAGTGAGGGTCCACATCCTCCTACCTCCTCCACACCTCGCTGCCCTGAAGCTTTGCTTTCCCTGGGGAATTTTCTGGAGACGTTTCTCCTCCCGTGGAAACATGGAGAGTTGTCCCCTGATCTCCCTTGGATCACTCAGCCCATGGGTCACTGCTGGCCATGCAGCACAGGTGAATATTTAGGAAAGAGCTGGGGCATGGCATTTGGCATTGAGGGCTGGGACAGGGTCCTGGGGCAGGAGGGACAGCGGTGGCACCCCTGCCCTGCAGCATCCCATGGCACCTTCCTCCCTGGGGTAGAAGGGTTTGAGTTGAGGCAGCTGGGACCAGCAGCCGCTGCCTTGTTTGTGCTCGGAGCCGGGAGCAGGGGACGGTCCCTGGGTGGGATGCTGGACAGGGCGGCTGTGGCAACCCCTGCGTTGAGCGTTTTGGAAGCACGTCACGGTGTCGGCTTGAAGTTTACAGGTCGTTTCAGAGTGTCTCTTTGGGATGTGTGTTTCCTAACCCCCCCGATTTCACATGTTAATTTTGCATCATTAGTCCTGAGGCAGAGAGGGACCAGCTGGAGATGGGCTTAGCATCTCCTTAGGGCCAGCACTGGATCTCCGGGACCTCTCTGGAAGCCTTCCTGATGCGATGGCCACCAGTACGGTTGGACCTTTTTGACTCACAGCACCATATGGATGCTACTGGAAAGCTCTCGGGGGAGAAACAGTGGGACCCATCCTACCCCTGATTGGCAGTGCAGGCTTAAACCTCTCTGCTGTGAATCTGTGCCATGATCTCCAGGCTGAAGCAGAGCGTGCCAGCACCCGGCTGGTGGCCTGAGCAGCAGGTGGGTGCTGTCAAGCCTGGGTGTCCGTGTGGCTGGGGCTGCTTTCCTGGCTGGAGGAAGGTTTGTGGCTCCTCGGCAAAGCCCTCCGGGGTCAGGAGCTTGGCTTCGGGCGGTGCTGAGCCACAAGCACATGTGTGGGGCCAGTTGTGGTGACTCAGGATCAAGGGTGCAGCAATGCTTGGTTCGGGCTTGGGAAGGGAGGATGGGCTTGTGGAGGGGGAGGATCTGTTACCCAAGAAGTAAAACCAAGGGATTTTGATGGTTTTGCCCCTTTCTGGAGTGCTGAGGAGAAAAAAAACAACTGCAACAGAGACAGAAGAGTGGGGCAGACCTAGGGCCTTCGGTTAAACGTGTCCCCGATGCAGCTCGCTGCAGGGTTCGGGGTTGCACGCGGTGCTCCGGCAATGCCACTGCAGCTGCTCACACGTGGCCTCCCCAGAGACTTTTGCTGTTCCCTCAAAACCTAAAATAAAGTGTTATTCAATGCAAAACCCTGGGTGGCTAGAGGTCCTATTTGTCCCCTCTCCTCCATGCCGGAGAAGCTCAGTGGGACAGGCTGTCTCCCTGGGGGAGCCGAGAGCCTGCGCGGAGGCAGCGTGGCTTTGGGGACCGCGCAGATTTGCCCAGCAGCCACCGAGAGGACTCTGTGCCTGCTGGAGGTGGAGTATTTCTGCTGAGTGATTTTTGGAGGGGTGCTGGCTAATAAGAAGAGGGCAGCCAGCCTGGGAGCCCCAGCACTGCAAGGTGTTAATTAAAAAAAACGCCAAAACACCAGTACAAGAATTACAGTTACCAGTAGCAGAGATGATGCATAGTATAGTCCAAGTTGTTTGCTTTAATAAGATGGGTGTAATTAATTAATCCATTCAATACCAGGCGATTCCACTGCAGTGAAGGGACTGGCAGAGATGTAAGTCAATCCACTATAAAGCCCGTGCCGGGAAAACTCCACAGCTTTGTTTTTGCTTTGCAGGGACGGGTAGGGGTGCAGTGGCTGCCGCTGCAGGGCGGGCTGGGGGTGGCACTGTCACACTGTGTCCCCTGGCCGCACTGTGTCTCTGAAATGCAGCCTGCTGCTGTCGTTGGAGCAGACAGCAGCTCCCACGGGACAGTGGCCCGGCCCCGGGTGCGCAGCTCCCTGGGGAGCACTGCAGCCCCCATCGTGTCCTGGCTCCCTGCGCCGGCTCGGGATCYCCCCGTGCTGTGGGAACCCATCAATGCTTCGTCACCAGCCTTAAATCCTCCTTAAAGCCATGTGCCGGAGAGGCACACGTGCTGGCCATTGCCTAATTTTCTGTGCCCTGTCCTGGGCTGGGCACTGCTCCTCTCCTCCTCTGCTCCGTCGGGACGTGACCCCACCATCGCACAGCTAATGCCGGTGACGTCCTCCGCGTGCCCGAGGAGCCACGGGCTGGCGCAGGGACGCTGCTCGGGTTTCAGCGGCTGAATATCTTTCTGAACTCCAATTAGTTCCCAGGCACTGGGATAACGGCCGGTCCCTGCTGCCAGGATTAATGACTCGGGGTGAAATCCAGCCTGGCTCGAATGCCTGCGGGAACACGGTGGCTATTTATAACTGGAGGTGCAGGGCACGAGGCTGGTGGCCCCACGCCGCCTCCTTAGCCCCGGGGCCACCGCGGGGTAACCCGACCCACGTGCCGCAGCGGCGTCGCAGCCATTTATAGCTGCGTCCCGCTGGGGCTGGGCGGAGCGGGGCACCCCGTGGGGCTCTGCCTCCCCGCCATGCCCCACCGCTGCTCGTGTGCGGGATTTCAGGATTCAGAGGTTTTTGGGGAGCTTGCTGGGATAGGAACGAAGGGGAAGATGGGTGGTGGTGGGCAGGTGAAGGATGGGGATGGTAGACTCTGCATGCAGACTCTCTCCTGGTGGGAAAAGGGCTTTTTTCTGGCATGAAATCAGGCTGCCGTGGCTTTGCTGCAGTGATGGAGCTGGTCGACCGGCCAGCCACCTACAAGAGTTGGCTGCAAAGCCAAGCTCGTGTCCCTCTCCTGCCACCCACGCTGCTGACTTGGACCTGGAGTGAAACCAGCAGTGACGGCTGGGGACACGGCAGCAGACACGTGTCTGTCCCATGGTCCTTTCCCCAAGGGTTACCAAAGGGAAGCCCTTCCCTGGAGCCACCAGCTGGTCCCATGCTGTCCCCAGGGCAGGGCTACGACTGGTCCCACTGGGCTGCAGCATGTGGGGCATTGTCCCCTGCTCAGTCAAAGCTTTTTGGCTGGTGCTGCCGACCTAATTTTCAGGATGTAGCTGTGGGGCCCCATCAATTTGCGGTGACTTCCATCTCCCCCTTCCCCTAAACCTCGGGAGCCGGCTGCCGTCCCAGCGCAGCTCTGAGGGCTCTGGCTCCAGAGCCAGACTCGCTGGGGACTGAAAGCTGGTTTCTTGTCCCTGGTTTATAACTCATGGGGCAGGGCTATGTGAGCTGTGAGCACACAGTTCGAGGCTTTTCCTGGGGCCAAGCCATGGTATTTGAGAGCTGTTGTTCCCAGTTGGCTGTGGGACCGGCTGTACCAGCATGGTTTGGACTGTGTAATTTTGGCCTGGGACTCCTGCCCATTCCCCGCCCCCTGCCTCTGTGTGCTGCCCCGGGGACCCGATCAGACTTGGATCTGTGAACTGATCCAGGTTAAAGGAAAGAAAAAAGGGAAAAAGGCCATTTTTACCCCTCCCGGGGGGCTCCCCGGACTGGGATGGTGGGGCAGAGGCACTGGGAGGATCCTAGGTGTCATGTCACCCTCTGGTACGATCTCGCCCACCAGTGCCATCCCCTCCCCGCACCCACAGGGATGCTGGGCAGAGGACCCGCTGCAGCACCCATGGGTGACAACTGCGGGGAGGTAGCAAAGGAGGTACCAGCTCTGGTGCAGGGAAGGTGCAAGGGGTTTCAGGGGGGCAGGTGGGTGCTGGTGGGCAGGATGAGGCCGCCATGGCCCATGCCGTGCCCTCAGCCGGGTGCYGCCTCTCTTCCAGTGAAGTACATGAAGGAGATCTCCCCCTACTTCAAGAACTCCTCCGCTGGAGCGACGGTCAGCTGGGACCCCGCTCCCGCCACCCTGCAGAAACGGTCGTCCCCCCTCCTACCTCCTCGGGAGCTCCGGGAGGGCAGGACCGTGCCTCTGAAGATGTGCTACGTGTCCCGCAAGTGCCTCCCTGCCGACCCGGAGCACAGGTCAGGGCATGGTGCCGGGGGGTGGCGATGCCGCCGCAGTGCCCCGGGGTGCTGAGGGCCGGCGGGGACCCAGCGGGGACCCAGCAGGGCCGTGTCCCTGCAGGTACCTGGAGGTGTGCTCGGCAGATGGGCGCATTGCCCTCTTCCTGCGGGCGAAGGACGAGGCCACAGCGCAGTCGTGGCTCAGCGCCATCCAGGCCAACGCGGGCGCGCTGCTGCCGCGGGTGAAGGAGGAGCTGCGAGCCCAGCTGGCGGGCACCGGCACGGTGGCCGGACGGGATGTCAAGCACGTGGGCTGGCTGACCGAGCAGGTACCCCCATGCCCCCTGCTGCCCCTCACCACTGTGCTGCCGGTGGCCCTGACCCCCTCCCCTTGCAGCTCCCCAGTGCCGGCACCAGGAACCTCTTGGCCATCCTCACCGAGAAGGAGCTGCTGCTGTACGGCAGCCTGCCGCAGAGCCGCGACGCCCTGGGCAAGCCCGCGCACAGCTACCCCCTCATCGCCACCAGGTAGGGGCCACTGGCCCAGCCCCCTCCTGCCCTGCGTGGTGGCAGTGTCCAGGGGTCGTGGCAGGGGCTGGGGGTCTGGGCAGAGCCCCAGGGATGATGGCAGAGTCCCTGGGTGGTGGCAGTGTCCAGGGGTCATGGCAGGGGCTGGGGGTCAGGGCAGAGCCCCAGGGATGATGGCAGAGTCCCTGGGTGGTGGCAGAGGCTTTTGGGATGATGGTAGAGTCCAGGGGTGGTGGCAGAGCCCGGGGGATGGTGGCGGTGTCTAGGGGTGGTGGCAGGGTGCTGGGGATGGTGGCAGAGCCCGGGGGATGGTGGCGGTGTCTAG
>JAYKAV010002009.1:1005696-1018715 GCA_035582835.1 Phoebastria nigripes | reverse complement strand
CGGTGCGGAGCGCGGTGCGCGGTGCGGAGCGCGGTGCGGGGCGGAGCGCGGTGCGGTGCTGAGGCGCGGCGGTGCCGCAGGCTGGTGCACTCGGGGCCGGCCAAGGGCTCGGCGCTGTACGAGGCGGAGCTGTCGTTCGCGCTGCGCACCGGCACCCGGCTGGGCGTGCAGACCCACCTCTTCAGCCTGGAGAGCCCCCGCGACCTGGCGCTGTGGACCCGCCTGCTGGTGGACGGCACCCACGGCGCCGCCGAGCTGGTCCAGGAGGTCTCGGCAGGTCAGCGGGGAGCTGGGGGGGCCCGGGAGGCGGGGTGGGCGGCCGCCGTCTCACCCCTGTCCCTGTCCCCATCCCCAGCCTGCACATGGAAGGGGCAGGATTGCACCCTGTCCATCCACATCGACAAGGGCTTCACCATCTCCACCACCGAGCCCGGGCTCAGCAAGACCATCCTGCTCCAGCAGCCCTTCGAGAAGCTGCAGATGTCCTCCGATGATGGCACCAAGATGCTCTACCTGGACTTTGGTGGCCCAGAGGGAGAGATTGTGAGTTGGCTTTACCCTCACCACCCCCCACCCACGCTCCCASCGGCTCCGGGGGGAGAGGGGGAGCACAGCACCCACCCTGCGCACAGCACCCATCCTGCCTGGCACGTGGGGGTGAGGCGTGGCTCATCCACCACCCCTGGCCGCCTGCAGTGCACAGCCCTTCCCAGGGCCCCAGTAAGGCTGTGGTGGGGTCTGGGGGGGCTYGGGGTGGTCCCTGCCCTCCCCGCTGCAAGCAGAAAGCTGGCTGCTCCAGGAACAGCCCTCCCCATTGCAAACACCTCTCCGTTCCTTTCTTGCAGCAATTGGACCTTCACTCCTGCCCCAAAACCATCGTCTTCATCATCCACTCCTTCCTCTCGGCCAAGGTGACCCGGCTGGGGCTGCTGGCGTGAAGAGGGAGCGGAGCGCTGGGCAGAGCAGCCCCAGCCCCCGGCCCATCTATGCACCTCCCTCCAGGCCAAACCCAGCCCCAAGCCATCCCAAGGAGACCGGAGCCCCCACGGGGTCGCGCCACCCCTGCCAAGGAAAAGTACCATCCTGCTGGGAAAAACAACTCCCTGGGTGTTTGGGGGCAGCGGTGGGGTGAAATCCCTCTTGGATGGCAGCACCGGGACTTCTCTGGTCCCTTCTTCCCCTCCTTCCTCCCACTCCGATGCTCAGCGGCAGCTGGAGAAGCCCGGTCGGGGCCCGCCGCGAGCGGCCACGCAGTCGTCACCCCAGTGCCTTGTGAGATGATATTTTCTATACAAAGAACCTGTTTGTATCGATGTTTTATATTTATATCGCCCAGTTAAAAATGCTGACGTGGCAGCTCTTGCCCACCTGGCTTGGACCTGGACCCCCCAGAGAGTCCCCGGGTCGTGCAGCACAGGGACATGTGTCTGTCCCCCAGACAGACAACCGGAGGGCTGGAGACAGGAGCCAGCTCCGTAGTGCTTGAGAGATGGGAACTGCAGATCAGATCTATTTGCCAAATTTTTCCATATTGTACGGAATGATAGGAACCACTTTTCTTTGTCGGAGTTGGACGGTTCATTTTATTTTGCTAACTCCTGGGTCACTTTATTTCTCGGTTTAGGGGGGAGGGTTTTCAGGTGGCTGCTGGGAAACAACTTCTTTTATGAACCAAAAGATTCTGCATGAAAATGCCTTTTTTTGGGGGTCAAATAAACATTGCAGATCACAACCAGCAGGAGCCAAGATGTGTCTCCTGGTTTCGCTTGGAGAAGTAGAAAATCTGTATGTGGGTGATACCTGGGCTGTGCCTTGGGGTGTTTTCTAGCAGGGGAAGGAAAGGTTTTTCTTGGAGGCTGTGGGATGTTGCTGTGAGCTGGTGGTGTTGGTCTGGGGGTGCTGGGGACCCTGAGCGGGGTTCAGATGGGGACAAAAAGTCTTCTAAGGCACCCCACGCTGCGCTGGGTGCAGCAGAGAGGGACACGCTGATGCCTGCGCCAGCTTTGGTGATAGCAGGTGGGTTTGAATAACCTTCGCTTCATCCTTTGGGATGCTCAGCAGAGGGTGGGCATCGTTTCCAAACTCAAAAAGTGGTGTGTTTTGATTTTTATATTTTTCTTGTCCCAGTAAAAGTAGCTGCCTGGCTGGGTGGCAGCAGGGGACGTTGTTCCCTTCACGTGCTGCCCTTGCTGGAAAAGTCAGGCAGCGAAGGCAGGCCTCGTGGTGTGGTTATGGTGTCTGCGGGCTCCCAGCACGTGTGCAGCACAGCCAGTATTTACCGAGTGCTTCCTGGATTAACCTCGACCACTGTTACCCCGGGTGAATCCCTGTTTAACGTGGGCCTCAGCACCAAAAAGCCTTTTCTCTCCTAAAAAGTGAGGGGCCGTGCTGCGGTGGCTGCTGCGGGTGAGCTACAGAGGATGCCCAGAAATGGCCAAGTTCCCCAAGAAAACCTCCCCAGAGCCGATGGCTCTCCTGCGTGCGCCGGTGGTGCAGCCTGTCCGCGCAGATGCCCGATGCGAAGCACCAAGGCTGTGTGCGGACACTGGCCCTTGAGGGGTCTCTGGGAGCTTGGCGAGAGCTGTCAGCCACCCAGTGGTCCCCCCGTCTCCTCGGGGAACATGCTGCTCTGGTGCTGGGAGCTGTTGGCATGGTTTAATGAGAGGTGTGATTTACCAACGCGTTTCTACCGGGCTGCGAGATGTGCTAGCCCCGCGCCCCGGGCAGCAGCAGAGCTCTCAGCACAGCATCTGCACTCGCACAGGGACAGTGGGATGGGAAAGGGTCATGTTCGCATTGCTGCACAGTGACAAATTCTGGGATAACCTTCTCCTTTTGTCCTGGCCCTGTACGCGGGGGAGCCCAGAGTCTCCCAGGAAAGCCGTTAGCCGGGGAGAAGGCTAATGCTCAGGCTGCAGGCTGAATAATAGCAACTAATTAGCAGCAAAATAATACAATTTTTAATGATGTGCATCCTGTTGCGCTGTACGGAGTTGTCCCCGGCGCGGAGCGGTGGGGTGCGTCGGCAGCATGGCGGGCCGGGCTGCAGCGGGCGTTCCTTTTGGAGCCTCGTTTGAGAGCGGGAATCCCTGTTTCCCCAGATCGGCTGCGCGTGTGAATTGCTGCTCCTTGGGCGCTTATGAAGCGGAGGTGGCACTTGTAGGTGAGGAGGCTACGAGCTGCAGGGTTTCTGCTCTGGTTAGAGCGAATCTCAATGCACCACTGGGAAATTAATGATTCGCCTAATGAAGATGAGCCGGTCCCTGGCAGACGAGGGTGGGCACATTTACTGAGGCTGGGGGGAGGCTGCCCTTGCTGCCCCTGCGAAGGTGTGCGTCTTGGGGGAGGCGTTTGGGGGAGGACATGGTTTGCCATGTGCAGAACTGCTCCCAAGGCACAGGGACCCTGATGCTGTTGCAGCCTTTGGGGTGCAGGGAAAGAAGCAGGCCATAAGCTGCAAAAAATGGAAGGAAAGCGATACAAATAATGCAAAGCAACAAGGGCAGTGGGGTGCATGCGGTTTGAGCAGGGAGAAAGCACAGGAACAGCTTATTTGGTGTAAAGAAATAGTTCTTATGGGGTGCATAAGCACTCAGCTCTTTGCAGGACAGGGTGCTGGAGAGGAGGGGGCTCGAGGAGCCCACGCAGGTACAGCTCATTCCTCCCCGTGCAGAGCCCCATGGCTGGCAGCAGTAATCTTTTATGATGAACAAGCCCCTACTTTTTATTGCACATGACTGTCAGATTTCCAGGAGACCTTGCAAAATGGATTTGCAAAAAAAAAAAAAAGAAAAAAAMCCCCACGTTACTAACTGTTAAATCAATACCACAAGTAATTTAGAAACAGATGGTGTATTTTTCTATGATCAAAAGCATGTCTGCACAAAGAAACACATTATTACTGCAATTTACCTTCCTCTTCCCACCCTACAGTCATTACTCTTTGGGGTTCATTCCAATAAAAGAAGGAATCACTCCCAATCCAGAGCAGATTTCCTATTAATCTTACAGACGACAAACTGCCTTGACTTTACCAGCGCAGCTCAGGCCGACCATCCCGCTCCGAGCCTGGGCTACGAAAGAAACAGCTCAGTTCAGAGGTGGACATTCCTTTTCTTTGATTTCTTTGCATTTGATATTGGTGATGGGGTGGGGATTTCCCCCCCTCCCCATGTATTTTATGGTGGTTTCTCAGCYGCTTCACCCTTCTGGCACCATCCTCTGCTTAATGGGACCCTTTCCCCGATGATGCTCTTGCAAAGGGGCCTGTGAATAAGACAACTGCCTCTCATTTCTCCAAGTGATGTGGGACCTTGTAACATAAACCACCCAGAAACAGAGGGTAGAAGCTTCCTCCCCAAGGGGAGCCTGTGGCAGCTGGAGATCTCTCCCTAAGTCCAGCAGCATCTTTGATTCCCGGGAAGATGCCCGGAGAGGTGGCATGAGCATCCCGGGGACAGTGGTTATTTTCCAGGCTGGTGCTGAAGGATCAAGGCCAGCACTCATCAGAGACACCAAAGTCTTGGGGAAAAAAACATTGCAATTAATTCCTAAAACTCCTAGTTTTCCTAAAATTCCCAATTCTCATTGATGTAAATGTCCAGAAACATTCAGACATCTGGAATCGGCACTGAATTTCTCTGCCTGGGGAAGGTTTTGGGGTTGGCAGCGGGGACCGGTTCTCGGTGCAGGATGGCATCTGTATGGAGTGATGAGTGCTTCTGCTTGGGACCACACCACGCTGTTCCCCGGGGAGGAATAACAGCTCATCGGGCTTTTATTCTTTCAGGCGCTTTTATGGCAGAAGGACTAATATTTTTGAAAGTGGCTTTAAAATAAATATAATGAACTCAGCTTATGGAACTGGAATGATGGTAATGGGCACAGATAAAAAGCAGATTTCCTCAACTGAGTCACTTGGAGGCAATTGTAGTTTTATTTGGCTACTGTGACTGAAAGAGCTCAGAGAAAGGGGATTTTAAAGGTGCTGCGAGGAAGGATGCAGGGAAGGTGGTGGGGAAATGGAAGGCAAATGGGAAAGCAGGAGGAAAAAAAAGCCCGATTTTGCTCTCTATGTGGAGCTCCTGGGGTGCTGCTTGCCAGCGGCGGGCCAAAGTGGGGATGGGAATGGAGGCGCAGAGACATTGGCACCCAAAACGCTTTGATGCCGGCCCGAGCCGTGCACGGAGAGAAGTGGGTGATGGCGGTGGGGCTGGCAGCAGCCCGGCTCTCATGCCATCCCTTGCCCTTTGGGAGCAAATCCATCCGGGACACGGTGAGGTGAGCTCTCCGTTTCCTCCGTGGGGAAACCCGGTGCTGTCAGCATCCCCAACAGCAATGTCACAAGCGGGAATTTTCCTCAGAAATGGCTTTTCCAGGTCACGAGACCTGGAAAACAGCCCTGAATGAAGGAGCCAGAGAGGGAAGAGAGAGATGCTGCGGGAAGAGTGATTAGGTTGTCGCCAGGTGTTTGCTCACCCACAGCAGAACACTGTTTCCCTCCCGATACCGCTTGTACTTTCCATTAGTCGGCTCTGACCTTTTAGTGCCATAATCAAACAAGACAACCTAACACTTAAATCTGAGCATTTAGCGCTGACATTTACAATTGGTTCTCAAGTTAGAGAGACCGAATGAAAATTTCCTAGCAGACAGCATGCTGCAGGGAACGGGAATCAAATAATTCATTTGCTGAATAACAGGCGTGCCGGCCCCCTTCAGCTGTCTGCCCAGGCCCGCTTCGCATCGGTTGGTATTTGTACTGGAGCGCTTGTCATTAAAAAGTCAATATTCATCTGGAGTTAGCACGGCACGCTGGTGCTGGCGATCCCGCAGACATCTCCTGTTCGGGGTGCAGGGAAACTGTATTTGGCATTTGATTAATGTAAACAGGAGCGATCTTACCCAGGCAGGAGCCCTGTGGGAGTGGGGAAGCTACATTAAATGTTAAAGATCCAAGGCGGTAATGAGGATGTTTTCTCTCATTCAGCCTTGGCTGTATCGTTGCCCGAAAAGTGAGCCCTCGGTGCATCCCTTGGTGCATCCCTTGCTGTGGGTCCGCAGCCCCACACGTGCCCCGTGGCGGCTGCTCGGCTGTGCCGTCCCCCTGCAYGTCCCTGGGCAGGGACGGGCTTTTCCAGCCCCGCCTCTGGGGGAACCGAGCCCTGAGCATTTAGCAGGTGAGGATACAGGGCTGGTGGGACGTCGGGGTGTGCTGAGAGCCAAAACACCCCTGGAGTCCCCGCTCCTGCACCCATCCCACCATGGCTCCCCGGCTTGTCCTCACGCAGCGGTGGCTGCCTCTTCTCCTCCCATGCMGTAACTTCCCACTTGAGCCACTTAATTAAGTTAAAGCCATTAAAAAAATGTCTGGATAAGGTTTCCCACGCTGCTGCTCATGACTTTCAGTGTTCCTCTTGCCTCCTCCGAACAGCAGCAAAAGCAGATGGGCTGCAAACAGGGGCAACACAGCTCACCCTCCACCCTGCCCGGGAACATCCTTGTTCCATAAATAGTCTTAAACAGTCCAAAATACTCTGCCCCACCTGGCTGAGTCATGACCCTTCTCTGCCTTTGCTAATAGAACATTTGAAGAAATTAATATATTTGTTTAAATTACAGGAAACAGAACATGAGATGTCCGAAACGCTTCTTATTGCCCTATTTTCCCAGTGTTGCTCCATGTGCTGCTTTTCTGAGTTACCGACGTTGTTCTGCTGCGCGGGGACATCCCGTTAGGATTTTGCATGAGAACTGGGACCAGCATTTGTGTCTGCAACCACTTTGCATCAAACAGCATTTCCCAAAGTAGCTGGACATGGAAATATTTTGCTCAGAGGAACGAGAGTGCTGTCTGCACGATGTTCCTGCAGCRTTCAGCTCTGCTCGGGTGTTGCTTGGTGGTGGCGGTGGGAGGAAAGGTCAGGCAGGGTGCAGTGGTCGGACGGAGAAGATAAAGACGTTCAGGTGCTGTGAAGCAGGAGCGCGCCGCGGCACTGACGGGGGCTTGGGCACGACCGCTTGCACGAACGCACTCACGCCGTCAGCAGCTGCATCGGTGGCGGCGTGCACCCTCAGCGCAACAGCCTGCCAGTTCCATAAAGAAATAAGAGAAACGCAGAGAAAGCAATATTGCTTTTTAAAAAGGCTTATTTCCCACTTTTATCAAATTGCACCTAAAAATTGCACTTCTAATGTGGTCAGCTCTCAAATGTGGATGTCTCTAGAAAACTGCAGGCGCTTCACTAACTGCAGCTGGCCCCAGCGCTGGGACGCTGGCGTGGGGCACCCAAACACCCAGTCCTGCTCCATGGGTGCTGCTGGAAGCCGTGCCCAGCGCCCAGCGGGGACGTGTCCCCAACCTACAGGGACCTCAGCTCCGCACCCCGGTAATTAATATTTTGCCTTGCACCCACTGGGCTGCCGCTGTTCCTCCTCATTTCATTCTTTATGGAAAATATTTGTTTCCTCCTTGCCACCCCGGTGCTGTCCCTGCCTGCCAGGGTGCTCTGTCCCCTTCCAGCCCGCGCGTGTGACATCTCCATGGTGACAGAGCATGATGCAAAATTGCAGGGCTCAGACAAGGAATGAGTCATGGATAACCCTTTTCTCTCCTCTGTATTAGAGATAAATCAAATTGCGATGGGATACGTTTTAACGTGTGACATTCTCAGGGAGAATCTCCCCTGAAATGCTGCGGGGTGGCTGACGGTGGAGGTTTTCAGCCATGTCCTCGGGTGGAAATCTGCTTGTCTGGGGGGGACAGAGCTGGTCAGTGCGGTCAGGGAGAGGCTGTGCCCAGGCAGGACCCCYTGGTTCAGCCGGAGCTTTTCCTCCATCTCTTTGGGCAGCACTGGGACATCCCTTCACCCCTCCATGACTCCATTTCTGGCAGCGCTGGCGTCTCCGCAAGGCTTGGGTACAGATATAAACGYCTTTTAACTGGTTTCCCACCAGCAGAGAAGGACATCCCCATTTCTCCATGGGGCTGGGCCCTATTTCCCTTTCCCAGCTGATGCTCCCCTGCCATCACACCCTCTCTGGGAGCTCCAYGTCCCTTCCCAGGGCCCCCCCGTGTGCTCCAGCCGCAGGTGAAGTGGCTCTGAGCAGCCTTTCCCTCCCCTCTGGCATCACCCGGGGGGGGGTCCCGGGTCCCGGCCACCGCGGCAGAGGCTCCTCCAGCAGCCTCCCAAGCCCTCTGGGGTGAAACACAGTGACGCACACCCGCGTTTTCATCTTCCCCCCATCTCTTTGCTGAACCTGGGGGGCTGCAGATGCTGCAGAGACCCGGGCGGTGAGGCAYGAGGAGCTGCCCAGCCTGGGCCCACGGGGTCCCTTGCACGGCTGCTGGCTGAGCATCGTGCAGGGCGAAGGGCTTCACCAGGGCTTGGGGAAACCATCTAAACCATCTCCCACCCAGCTCTAATCTTTGAACCCAGTAAGTATCAGCGTCTGCTCATTGCAAGTTTGCATAAACTGTTAAATCCACTCGGTATCTCACTTTAGCAGTTTCCTTTCAAAACTTCAGTAGCAAACCTTTTGCCTTATTGTAGGCAAATCTTGGACCTTTTCTGCAGTGTTTGCTCTTCTGGGAGTTTCCACGTGATGTTAGTCTGCTTTGACTAATTGCTACTACTTCCAATTTTAAAAAAAGTAACAAAAAASCCGAGAGTACAAGGCAAGGGAAGCAAATGGGTCTCAAGCAGCATCTCTGGTCCTGATGAGACAGAGGGAAATGAGCCCACAGGTGACATCTCCATCCTCCTCCTCACCACGAAAGGATGCAGCTGGTATGGATGCTGTCACTAAAAACACTGGGGAAAGATTTGGCAGAAAGCCAGGGAAAACTGGATGTTTTCACTCCAGCTCTGCCACTCATCTGCTCTGGGACCAGGTGTGGGCTGGCTGTGTGCCTCAGTTTTCCTTTCTGTAAAATGGGCATATTCCTGCTCCCTCCCAGGGCGCATTGACAGCAGGGAGCAGCAGAAGCAGAGCACAATCCTGCACCACTAATCACCCCGAGGGATGAAGTGCTTTGGAAAAGTTCCTGTAATGTCTTTGTGTATGTGTGATACCTTTGTAAATGTAAATGTTACAGCACTTGCCTGTAAGGGAATGCTGGAGTAAAAAGCTGAATTGATTTATCCATCCATCCATCCATCCATCCATCTATCTATCTATCTATCTCTCCGTTTAATATATCCATTTAATTTCTCTCTGTGTATTCTCAAATAGATTAGGTTTCAAGAGGCTCAGGCCCAGAGAACGGCTGAATTGACAACCAGAAGATACAGGTTTGTTCTACAGCAAGAGTATGAAAACCACATAAAATTGGACTTGGTTTTATAACACTCATTCAGGAGTCCTGAAGCCAGAAATGGGATTTAATGTATAATGTGGTGAGATACAGATGAGACCTTTTCAGAGTTTCTGTGTTTTTGTTATACTATATGTTATCAATGCCACACAGTAGATTTTTTCCCCAAAAAAATTCCTTCTAAAAGCAGAAGGTTGTTTCTGAAGGCTTTACTGTACTGGTGACATATCCATATGTAATATAAACGACCTGTTGTTTCAGATGATGATAATGGGAATAAATACCAAATTTAAAAAAAAAAATCAAACCCTGTAGATCAGGAAAAATAGCAGAATTTCCAACACCCAGAAAGCTCCTGCTCTAGCAAAGGGCACGTATCCATGGCAACAGGAGCCCTCACTGTCACGATAATAAAAAAATATATTATTCTAGGAGAGCTCTTAAAAGGGAAATATACATTTTGCTGAGGTGGATGATGAAATATTGGGCAGCAGAGTGAAGAATGAGCCAGAGGAGTCCGGAAAGTGATCCCGGCAGTTCTGCAGCCCGCCGCAGGTAGGGAGGCGGGATGCAGACCCGGCAGGAGGATGGGGAAGCATCCCATGGCCATATCCAGGACTCGACTGCCTCCATCTCCTCCGCGCTCCTGTGCATATGACTCAGAGACCGCAGCGGAGGAGGTCCACCCCAATGTGTATACCCAGAGCCATGCAAATCTGGTGGCAAAGGCTGGAAATGATGGGGCTGTGCCAGTGCAGGGTGGCGTGGGGTGCAGGGGAGCCCCGGGGGAGCCCCGCTGAGGTCTGGTGGCAGCAGCCAAAGCCCCGGCTTCGGCAGGAACCGAGCATCCTCCTGGCATCGTGGCCCGCCGTGTGCTCCTGACTGCGGGGACATGTGCCAGCCAGCTGTGAGCTGCGGAGCTGCAGCAGCTTTTTCCCAAAAAGTCTTTTGAGTTTTTGGCAAAGAAAAAACAGTGGAAAACCAGCATATTGGCTGAACTTTTCCTGGGTTTGAATTTTGTAAAGAGGCTAAAAACTTGTGCTGGCAAATCAGAATTTCACCAATGGTAAAAAAAGGATGTGTTGAGGTTAGCAGAATGCTTTGACAAAAGGGTGAGGAAAAAAAAGCTGTATTTTCCCCCATAGGATACCCAGGATTTTCTACCCAGCAAGAAGCAGAGGGTGAGCAGCTCAATGGAAAAGTCCAGCCATCCGCACCGCAGTGGGCCCCGCTCCGCACCCTGCCTGGGGTGGGATGCAGCGCTGGGATCCCCTGCGGAAACCGCGCTGCTCTGGGTGCGGAGCACCCGGCTGGACGTCGATGTGCCCCGTGCCCATGGCTCTGGCACTCCCACGCAAGGGACATCTCCTGGCTTGTGTCCTGGTGGCGGCAGGACCATCCGTGGAGGAGCAGATCCTGCAGCAAAGGGGGAGGGAGGGATGCCCTGGCAGCCACAAGAGCCCAGGAGCGCTGGRGACTGCTCAGCGGTTTGGGGCTATTTCATGGCTCGCTCTGGTTTTCAGGGTGTTTAATCTGGTGCATCTTTGGGTCCTGCCTGCTGGCAGCACCGAGGTGTGGGGTAAAAACACCCCCTTGGGGCACCCCATCTGAACCCTTTCTGCGGGTGCTGTCTGCAGCATGGAGCAGGGAAGCTGGCCCAGGAATGGAGAGAAAAAGGGAAAAAAATGACCCAAAAATACAGGGGCAAAGAGGAGTGGCCCTGCCCCGGGAGTACTGGGTGGCGGGGGAGCTCGGGGGCTAATTCCCCTTGTCACACCTGCCGCTGTCCCCCGCTTCACAGCCCACCGGGAGCCACAGGGCACTCATGGCTTGTGCGGCTTCCCACAAATCTGGAGGGAAACGGCCTCTCCGCAAGTGAGCTCCCTCCGGTCTGGGTGAAGGTGGGGGGCCGGGGGGCTCGGCATGTGCTGTGCCTGGGTGGGTGATGGCAGCTGGCTAGGGATGCTCCTGCTGCTGTCCTCCCCGTCTTCGACGCACTAATTGGGTCTCTTCTCTCTTTTCCAGCATCTCTCCCCAGCCCTGCCCTGCCAAAGCTGGCATTTTGGCCCGCATCACTCCTGCCACGGGTAAGGGAGCTGCTCAGATAACCCCAGGAAGGGATGGAGTCAAAATACACATTTTTTGTGAGTCTCCAGTGAAGATGGGCAGCCAGGGCTCTGGAGGAGGAGGACCCATGGGGACTCCCAGCTCACTGCCCCCCTCCTCCCCAGCCATCATCTCCCTGCTGTGGTTACATCCACGACCATATCCCCACTGGTAGAAACCACTAACACTTTGTGTTTCCCACTGGTCCCCCTGGCTGTTAAGGTTTCTGCAGCATCATTAGCAATTGCTGATGGAGATAACCTCACCTTCTGCCTGGGAAAGACGTGCAAATCCCCCGTGGGCTGGAAGGGTCGTTAGGCTGCGTCATCCCTGCTGTAACCTCTTGGCTGCTGGGATGCCAGCAAAAGCTGAACTGGCTTTAACTGTTATTTCTTCCTCCTCCTTCTGCACACTGACTGCGGCAAACCATGAAGTCCCCTTCCACGCTCGCACCCACCCAGGGCAGATTGGCAGCACTTGTCCCAGGAAATCTCTCCTGGCAAAACACTTGGAAATATTTCTGGATCCTCCTGGGTGCCGAGGGAAGGGAGACAGCATCCCTGGATGCTGCTGGCGCTCTGTGTCCCTGGCAGAGCTCCCTCTCCGGGGGCTTTAATAAGAGCATAGACCTGGGGCGCGCGTAGTCTGCTGCCCAGAGAAAACCCTACGTGGGCGTCCTTGCAGCAGGGAGAAGTCATCTCTACAGACATCTTGGAGGAATCAGGGGCTCTTGAGACCCATAGATAAATGCAGGACTTGGGCACTACATCTCAGCTCCACATCCTTGTCCCAAGGACATTATCTTAGCTCAGGGGAGTGAGAGATGAGTGGATGGGAATTCCCATAACCTTCATGTCTTGGAGGGAAGCAAGAGCAGTGCAAGTTGCCTGCAGAGCCCCTGACAATGCCGCTCCGGCCAGCGGCAAGCGCAGCATCCCTTGTGCTGGTGGGGCTTTGCCAGGCTTTGCTCACGTTCTCACTGAAACACCAGGGCCAGGGAACTGGTGAATCCCAGCCCTATAACCCCATAAACCTGGGCTTGAGCCCCCACCTCTGTATCCTGCAGCCAAATGGGGATTTGCTCTGGGTCCCACAGAGCGTGCACTTCAGCATCTTCAGCCTCCCCTTTTCCCTCATGGGGTGGCACTGATCTCTATGTTATTTTAGCCTGAAAGCAGGAATTGAAGTTCTTGGCTCCAGGACAGCATTAATGTCCAGCACAACCCATCAGAGATATAAATACCTCACTGCTCCATTGGAGAGCAAATCCAAAACTGCATCTAAAGCCACCAGCAACGGGACGGAGCATGGCTCTCTAACTGACATGATCCCAGGTCACTGGCATTTAGGAAACAGCTCTTTCAGGAGTCCCAAAATATCCATGGCTTTTCTCCTTCCATTAGACCTATAGAATCATAGAATCATAGAATCATAGAATCATTAAGGTTGGAAAAGACCTCTAAGATCATCAAGTCCAACCATCAACCCAACACCTCCATGCCCACTAAACCATGTCCCTAAGCACCACATCTACACGTCTTTTAAATACCTCCAGGGATGGTGACTCCACCACTTCCCTGGGCAGCCTGTTCCAATG
>JAYKAV010002009.1:940398-1005676 GCA_035582835.1 Phoebastria nigripes | reverse complement strand
CCATGCCCACTAAACCATGTCCCTAAGCGCCTCATCTACACCTCTTTTAAATACCTCCAGGGATGGTGACTCCACCACTTCCCTGGGCAGCCTGTTCCAATGTTTAACCACTCTTTCAGTAAAGACATTTTTCCTAATGTCCAATCTAAAACTCCCCTGGCACAGCTTGAGGCCATTTCCTCTCGTCCTATCACTTGTTACTTGGCAGAAGAGACCAACACCCACCTCGCTACAACCTCCTTTCAGGTAGTTGTAGAGGGCAATAAGGTCTCCCCTCAGCCTCCTCTTCTCCAGACTAAACAGCCCCAGTTCCCTCAGCCGCTCCTCGTAAGACTTGTTCTCCAGACCCTTCACCAGCTTCGTTTGCCCTCCTCTGGACACGCTCCAGCACCTCAATGTCCTTCTTGTAGTGAGGGGCCCAAAACTGAACGCAGTATTTGGGGTGCGGCCTCACCAGTGCTGAGTATAGGCACAGGGTACAAAATAAATGCAGTTTGTAAGAGATTCCTGAAACTTGCCCGGAGCAGAAAGGTGGGAGCCGGATGCTGGGGGCTGGTGGCAGCAGGAGGATGTGGGGGCTTGGTCGGTCCCTCTCCCACCCCTCCACTGCAGGGACCCCCCCCCAGCAGAGCCGGCGGGTCCAACTGTGGGTCTCCCTTGGGTGCTGCCGGGTGTCGGAGGGCTGGCTCAAATCCGGACTCGATCCGGGCAGGTGTGGGAAATGGGGAAAACAGGGAGCGGAGGGCTCGGCGACCCTCCGAACGTTGCCTGCAGCGCCGGGGGCTCACCCGTGCCCCGGCCCGATGCCAACTGCGGGGCGATGTCTCGGCTCAAAGCAGACAATTCTGGCTGAACTTTATTCCTTGCCGGGGCGGGCGGGGCGCAGCCCTGGCTGCGCAGCGCGGCTGCTTTTCCCAGAGCGCTGCAGGGGGAGCTCGTGCCGCGCCCAGCAGCCTCCCTCCTCATCCTCACGGGGTTTCTCCTCCTCGGAGGAAATTCTCTTGCAAATGAGTCGAAGTTTCATATCTTGCGTGCACACGCCCACACCCACACCCCCCGCCCTCGAGGCCAATGCTCTCTGCCCATACAGGAGGAGCAAGCCCCTTCCCCAAGGATGCTCCTGCACCGTCTGAGCYGGGGGAGCGGATACCCCCAGAGCTTTTGCCTGGCTGGAGCACTGCTTTATCCTGAAATAAGTCAGAATGAGCAGCGATCTTGGGGCTCTCGCTGCTCGTGCATCATCTGAATGAATCCCTCTGATTTTCCTGGTTCTTGTGCCCATTTCCACCAGTAGCAGCTGGCCCTTTGAGCTCCATTTGCTGGTGCTTACAAAATACCCCAGGCCACGGGCCAGCCTTTTCGGGAGGATCTTTCCTCCTTGCCCCAGCAAAAACTTCCCAGGAGATGGGCAGAGGGTGGAGGTGGCAGCAGAGATTGTGGTGACTCAAAGGTGTCACCCTTTGAGAGACAGTCTGGATCTTGGGGTCCTGCTGGGCAATCTCATGATTTTTAACAAGGATGGAGAATTTTCTCATCTGATTTTCTTTTCTAACAGCCAGAGAAGTTTCAGCGTTAACTAGGATTAACTGTGTGCATGGGGAAAAGGGGAAGGTCCCCATGGGAAGGCCTCCAGTGGGAGATGATGTGCAGCCCCAGGCACCCCCAGCTCTTTGTGCACAGTTGAGAGACGTAAGCCTCCCGTTTGCCCAGTGTTCAAGGAAAACTCAGCTCAAGGTCTCCCTGGGATGTTTTCCTTCCTCTCAGCCTTCACCTTGTTTGGTGCAACCTTATTTTCCCTACTCATAATTCCAAACTTTGCTCTGGATCAGGACCAAAGCACCAGCAGCAGAGGAGCTCCTGGGAGAATTGCTCGCTCCTCTCGGTATCAGCTCAGGTATCTCTGATACAAACCACACAAAAAACGGCTAAGCAAGGAGGTTAAATAAATGTGTGCAGACTTATTTATGTGTCTTCCACTGCTTGCTCTGGGGAATGAGTAAAAAGAAATTAAGAAATTAGGAGTTACTTATCCAGCAGAAACACTTTTTAGTCTTTTACCTGTATTCCTCATAGGTGCCATTTTCATATACATATGAAGACTATATGTACTTAGGAACATAATGCATATAGGAGATATAAAGGATGTCAGATAATTTGGAGATAATTTAGCTTTTATATATACACAAATATAGATATACACATCATTACCATTTTGTTTATGCGTGTGTGTTTACCCATACAGATCTTATATTTACATATTTATAGAAATGCTAAATGTATTGAATACTATCAGAGACAGCTCACAGATGAAAGAAACCCTGTGAGCTAATGAATGTAAAAAAGAAGAAAACAAATATAAAATGGTGATAAATCAATAGCCTCACCTTTTTCTTCTGTTACTAGATGTAAATTACATTGCTGAGCAAATACATTTTTTACCCCACAGTCTACTGTAGTGAAGGCGGTCATAAACAGCCTTCCTTCTTCTTCAGCTTTCTAGTTTACTATTTTTTTAAACAAAAACCATCACAACTTTCCTTGGAAACCAAGCCATAAGTATCGCTTTGCCCAAAATCCTCTTTTCCACCTAAATATCCCCCTTGGTGCTGCTGTTTGATGCTGTGGAGGCACCGGGACAGCCCAGCATCTGCCTTGCCATGGGGCATGGTGGTGTTGAGATGGAAATTGGAGCAGCTTTCATCAAGTCTTGCTTTAGAGTGGCACCAGACAGTTTTGCCCAGGGAAGTACACCCGGATAGGACATTGCACACCGCTCCTCCCCTGGGCGCGCTCCCAGCTCGCGTGGAAGAGGCTGGAGAATTGGAAAGAGGAATTTTTAGCGTCGAAGTGGAATTTCACACCTTTTCTGAGATGATATTTTGCTTTTTACTTTTTTTTCTGCAACGGTGTTTCTAAACCAAATTGAACATGAGCTTTAAATGCTGGATGCTCTCCTGAAGGGCAGGTTCCTCTGTCCAGTCTGGACCCCTACCCCAAGCATTTGGCAAAATAAATGTGAAATGACAGTCTGTGCAGGTGAAACTCTCCCAGTGTCATTCAGGCACTGTTTTTTTGGAGTGGTTTCTCTTCCACAGGCAAGACAATGTGAGATGGTATTTGGAAACAAAAATATCATCAGAAGAGCAAAAGCCCATCCTCAGTTGGGCTGCTTGCGCCCTGTCTGCAGCAGACGGCTGCCTCTCAGCTCCCTTTGAATTGCTCTTAGTGCATTACTTGGTTTTAAATTTCATTCCCTTTCTTAGGAGCAACCTCAGCTTTATGTTTCCCTTTTAAGCTGATTGAAATAAAGTATTTGAACAAATGTCATGGGCACTTAGAAATCTCTCCTCTGTTTACTCTCCTTTGCTTTCATTCTGTCCACCTTCTGCAGTACCAGCTCTTAAAGCCTTGAGTGCTGTCTATCTAAATTAATGCATCTTGTAGGCAGGATACCATACAAATTAATTAATTTTTTGTATATTGGAAATATGCCTTTATTAAGTCTCCATTCATGTTTTTCTGCTGGTTGAATAGTTGAGCTTCTTTATAAACCATCAGCAAAGAGATGGTGGCTCCTTGAGATCCATTAGGTACATACCTCTGGGAGTGTGTTCTTCATGCAACAAACATTTATAGTCAGTACAGAAAACAGGTCCCAAAGAAGAAGTTTTGTGTTCTTCCAAACTCCCTTCAAAACATCCGCCGTTGCGTGCATGACTCCTGGAGGTCCAGGCGGGCAAACCCAGGGGGGTTTCCACCTCAGGGAGGTACTCCTGCACCCCCAGCTGCCCCAGGGGTTGCATGGTCCCTGGGCAGCCCCATCCCTGGAGCCGGAGCTGGTGTGCCTTCTTTCAAGCCATGTTGTCACCATAGCCACCCAGATCATCCTTCTCCTTCCTTCCTCCACCCACAGGAGAAGCCTGCTCCTGGGGCACGGAGCTACTGCCCCCCAGTTACGTCTGCTTCGCATGGTGGGCATGAGGTTGTGTCCTGGTTTCAGCTGGGATAGAGTTAATTTTTTTTTTCCTAGTAGTTGGTATAGTGCTGTGTTTTGGATTTAGTATGAGAATAATGTTGATAACACGCTGATGTTTTTAGTTGTTGCTAAGTAGTCTACTAGTCAAGGACTTTTCAGCTTCCCATGCTCTGCCAGGTGCACAAGAAGCTGGGAGGGAGCACAGCCAGGACAGCTAGCCCAACTGGTCAATGGGGTATTCCATACCATGTGACGTCATGCTCAGTATATAAAGCTGGGGGAAGAAGAAGGAAGGGAGGATGTTCGGAGTGATGGCGTTTGTCTTCCCAAGTMACCGTTACGCGTGATGGAGCCCTGCTTTCCTAGCGATGGCTGAACACCTGCCTGCCCATGGGAGGTAGTGAATGAATTCCTTGTTTTGCTTTGCTTGCGTGCACGGCTTTTGCTTTACCTATTAAACTGTCTTTATCTCAACCCATGAGTTTTCTCACTTTTACCCTTCCGATTCTCTCCCCCATCCCACCAAAGGGGAGTGAGCGAGCGGCTGTGTGGTGCTTAGTTGCTGGCTGGGGTTAAACCATGACAGGTTGGCACCTGCCTGGGAGAGTGTCATCATGTTTCTCCAAGCAGAAAAGTCCATAAACCTTTGGTTGAAACCTTTGGTTCCCCAGGGCAATGGGAGCAGTTCCATAGATTATCCTTTTCAAAGATGATTGTCAGGGCTCTGAGGACACTAATAAGCCTTAATGGCCCTGACCAGCCTCCCCTGAAGCCTCCACCCACATCCCTGGGCCCAGGAGCTCTATTTAAGCTCAGCAGTTGGCCTTCAGTCATAAGCTATGCTGGAGGGGTGCTGGTCTGGTAGTTGCTGAGCCTGGTCCTAAACCTGACCTGAGGGCTGACTCCCAGGATTGACCTCGGACCTGTTGCATCACCATGATACTGCCTTATGAGCTGGACTCTTGGTTGGACCTGGCTGCTGTCTCAGGGTCTGCTCTGCTCACCTTGCTCCCTGTCCCTTGAGGAGCAGCCCTGCTCTTGCTGCTCCTTCACAGTGACACGGGGACTTGAGGCTTTGCGTGGAGGGCTCAAGAGTAAGAGTTTCCACATTGCCTGTTCCTACCCTGATGTTGCAGGTTCCCTGTTGGAGACCTGCTCCTGCTGACCACCTGGGGAGGTCAAGGGCAGCACTACCAGCACAGGTACAGTCAGACTGGGTCACTTGGTGGTGATGCACGCATGTGGAGGCAAGGGCTGAAGTCTCTTGTGCAGGTAGGGCAAGGTGAAGGTGCCAGAACCAGATTCTCCTCTGGGCCCTGACTACCTATATAGGGGCAGCGGGTGAGCCAGGAACAGTGCGGGCATCTAAAAGCTCCCACCCCACCTGGCTATTCCAGGACTGTTTTTCCCGGGACCTGTTACAATTAGCCAAGACATTTTCTGCCTCTGGCACGCCTTCCACTGGAGCTGGTAATTCATCGAAGATGGCTTTAGCATGATGTCAAAGACTAACTGTTTCACTTTCCTTGTGGATCAAAGAGAGCATCTTCTGTTCACGCTGCAAGATAGCATTGGAGCTATTTGGTGGGCAGAGAGCAGGTCCCACGCGGGGCAGGAGCTGGAGTGAGTCTGGCCCAGGGTGCCCTTTGCAGCTATCCTGGGACAACAGTGACACACCTCCCACTCTGAGGGGAGGTTGCCCAGTAAAGTAAAGAGCAGGGAGCCTGGGAGCATGTGCAAAGGTCTCATTTCCCACCACACAACAGCATGTGGGGAAGGTAGCACATGCTGTAGAGATGTAGCCTGAAGCACCTAACCCAAGTGAGAGTCCAGGAGTGTCTGAGCACTCCTGCCAAGGAAGGAATGAATGTCCATATTTCAGGGCAGGGCTTGAAATTATGCAGCAACATGCTGAATCAGACATGGGACCAGAGTTCCTGCAGGAAGAAATGAGGCTGAGTTTTGCTTTGACTCTAGTTTCAGATCTAGTTTATGCCATAGACTAGGGAGGGGACAAGGCAGGGAGGACAGGCCACTGGGGCTTGGGGGAGGCTGGGAGGACTTCTCTTGGAGATGGTGTTACACCAGCAGAGCCTGGATGCAAAGCCAGGACCCCTGTTCCTGCAAGAGTTGGTGGTACCAGGGAAGGGAAAGACACATCTTTGGGGACCTCTCAAACCATGGCAGTGAGAYGCTGAAGGTACACTGTGTGGCTGCTGCAACCTTCCCACAGCCCGTATGTGGCCTGGGCTTTCAGAATTGCTCAGCAGCACGCTCCTAACAATGCTTTTCATGCAATTTGATTCTTCCTGGGTCTTTCTGTCACCAAAATGGTCATTCTAGGGAAATCCCAGCCTCTTCCAGGTCCACACCCCTGCCCAGTAGCACCTGTTTCCCATCCCCTTGTTTCTGCAGGGACTAATGGAACTACATTGGCACTACACAGTGCTGGTGGTTGGATCTGTCACCTAACTCTCCCTGTCCATCCCCAGAAGAGCTCARCAGAAGGACCACAGGGTGATGCTGATGGCGAGGCCAATGGCAGTTGCGACACAGGCTCCAGTGGCTGAAAGGTAGGGTGGGAAAGACCATGCAGGATGCTCCATGACACTTTTAGCCACGCTGATACCGGGTGGCTGTGCTAGCACCATGCTTCCTGCGCGTCGGGCTCTGGGCACCAAACACCATCTGAAGCAGAAGACCAGACTCTGCATGTTGCTACAATGTCCTTGGCGTGCACCCAGTTCATGCCCCAAATTGAAGCCCTGATCTACATGGCTTCCTCTAGGTGTGATATTCTTAAGCCCCCACGTAGACGGGAGGTCTGTTTCTGGACTCTGCAAACCACTCTGGTTTCCCCAGTGAGACGCCCACTCTGCATTTCCAGGGCTCTGAGCACAGATGTGTTTGTTTAACTGATTTTCATAGGTTTCTTCCAGTGATGCAGAGAGAGTGAAAGAGCTGTGTACATTAAATGAAGGCAGTGTAAAAAAATCAATTTAACTCCCATCTGAGTTGCGCAGAGAAGGGAATAAATTGAAAATTATTTTTAAAATGACAATTTTGATTGTTCCCACTGCCAGCTGGACCAGTTCCTTCTGCTGCAGGAACTGCAGTCCTGGCCAGGAATACTGGAGATGTGTCTGGGTCAAGCAGCTTCAGAGAACACAAAGACCAGCAGAAAGAGTTGAAAAGTGCACGCATTAATACTGGTTTCGGGCAGGAGTGAGAAGCACTGGCTGTCCAAGCCCATGGCTTGCAGGGGTGGATGTAGATGCACATAAAGTACTTACCTTGATAGTCCTTGAGGATGGGCCCATGGGGAGGAGGTTGGTGTTCAGCTGCTGCCACTTTCCAATCCCTGGTGCTGGTGGTCAGACGCTGGGTTAAGGGCAGGTCCCACCCATGGAGCAGCTCCACAACTGTCATGCTTGTCACTGCAATGTGACGTCAAAGTAGATCTGGACACAGTGCTCCAGGATAGGAATTTGGTGGTTAGAAAATATTTGTGACTCCTTGTCAGCACTGTGGAGCTTTTAATGTGAAACGACAAAAGTAACTCCAAAAAGAATGAGATATAATTCTGGTCAGTTTGCTTTTTTAATATGAACTTCCTTGGTTTCAAAAAATCTTGAATGTGCTTTTTTCTCTGCTGCTGAAAAGTTAAATGAAAACACCATCCTTCCATTTGAAAGAAGTGATTCATTTTAACAAAAGATTTGATTTATTTTCTTTGCAATTTTGGCCCAAAATGTGAGGTGTGATTATTTGTAAGGAAAACAGGCTAATGGCTAAAATAGATGCAGCGACCAGACTCAGAGGAGCAATGCTGGATGTGGCACCTGGCCAGCCTTGTCCTCTCAGGCTACTAGGGGTGGCAAGGAAGCCACTGTCCCTGTCACTGTGGGATCCCATGGAGGAACTGCTCACCAGGGACCCATGCCAAGAAAGGAGGGGGTGAAGGGTGCTTCTTATGGACTGTGTTGGGGTGGGAGTTTGGGCCTGAAAAAGAGAACCTGGGGGTTGTCCAGGACTTACGGGATGTTTAGGGGAAGGGCCAAAGGAGGTGAAAAGATCAAGGTGGATCAGGGAGGAATGAACATGGGAAAAGGGACAAAACCARCTGGTATTGAGAAAGATGATCTCAGCAGCCTGTCCCATTGAGTAGGAAAGAGGTCCAACAGGACAACTGGGAAAGGGATAACAGATGGAGAGGAGTGTTGGTGCTGACCTGGCTTTGCCTGTGGGAAGGATCTGGATGCTTCCCTGGAGGCTGCTCATCACCCAGGGTTCACAGGGGAGAGCTGCACGGCCATGGCTGCAAACACCAACTGTGGCTGGGTGGTTGAGGAAGCCCAACCAGGGGTCTCCTCCAAGGAGGGTGGTTCTAAATGTTCTTTTCCCAGTGTCCTCACAAGGCAGCAACGAGGTGGGTGAACACTGGGTGCATACCTGGCCTCGCCATGTCCATAAGCAGGTTGCAGGGAGGAGGAGGAGGGACTGCAAACAAGAGAGAAGGTAGGAAATAGGAGCCGGAGGGACCCTGGGGAGTGGGTGTGGAGGGGAGCAGGGGTGGGTGTACTTTGGGAGGGGACATGGGCTGAAGTTGAGCTGTCCCAGCAGGAGGCACCTGGCAAGTCCCCCATGGGAATGGCTGCTTTCCCCAGGAAGGAAGCACTTGGCCGCACGCAGGGATTTTAGCCGGAGACTTGAACCCTGTGGCCCGTCCTGCCTGCTCCAGCCCTGCCGTCCCAGGGACCCCGGATGCACCCCACCACATTGCTGCAAAGCTCAGAGCCTGCCCCAGACCTTCCCAGGCTGCTTCTTGCTGTGAGAAAAGGGAAAGTCCCAGGTGAGCTTTCTGAGAAACACAGCGCGTCCCTGCTTCTGCTTATTAGCACATCTCTCACCCCACATCCTGACTGCAAAAGGTCCGTGTGTCCAGCCTCCGGCCAGCCTGCCGGAGCATTGCAAGGGTGCAGGTGCTGCCTCTGYGAGGCATCGAGGGCAGCCCCACCGCATCGGGCACATGCCTGGGGCGGGTTTCCCATTGCTCTGGTGACCTGGGCTACCCTCCAGGCCCAGGGGACAGGCAGTTGCAGGTAGAGCTTGGTAACCTGGAGTTGATGCTGAATGTTCAAAAATCATCATTTGTGGCACCCATTGGGTGCATGACGAGAAAAATCTGTTTTTAAAATCATACGTCTTGAGTTCTGGGTATTCAGTTTTGCTTTCTGAGCATGCAGCGTTTCCTTTTTCAGGCTTCCCTTTGAAACCAAAAGGCRAGCTTATTTTTTGCCTTCACGTAAGTAACTGGACACTGGCCAGAGGAGGGGCTTTGCAGCTGCATGAAAAAAGAAAGCGCCAAGCCCTGTAACACAGGGGCACCAGCAGCCCTGTGTTTAGGGATGGGTTTAGCCTCAGCCTTTGCAGCAGGAGTGTGGCAGGTCCAGCTCAGCCCTCCTCCCTCGCAGGGCTGTGCTTTGCAGCCCCCATCCCCATAAGCCCTGCTGGCTGCAGAGCTGGGGGTGACCTTTTTTCCTCCAGGTGCTGCAATTTAGGGGCACAGGCTGCTCCCTGGGCTGTTGACTGGTTTCCCCAGCTGCGACGTGAGCCTGTCGCCTTGCCAGGGAGGCTGCAATAGTGACAGGGAGGGCAGGTGGACTTCACTGAAGTGATGCCAGAGTCTGCTCTGGACCTGCCCTCCGTACCTGGGATGCCTTTAGGACAGGAGATGCTTTGGTGCCAGAATGATTCAGCCCCAAACCCAAAGCCAATGCTCAAGCACTAATGCTTGCGCCCTCTCGGTCTCTCCCTTCCATGAAAAGGCTCTGAGAAAACATCCTACTCACAGGATTTGGATCTTATCTAAATGGTAGGAAGGGGCAATTTGGCTACACTGGGTTGAAATGGGAGCAATCAGGGCACCAGACACCGCTTTAAGAGATGGGCTGATTCCCCTCACCCTACTATACCCCATCCCAGTTAAACCAGCATCTACTTGTGCGTGATCAGCATTTGCACATGCCAGTTGAAGCCTTCCTTGGACAGTCAAAGCAGTTCCCTTGTCTCTGTCCCCATCCAGCAACCAAGGGGGGAAGGACTGTAAAGGCTGGAAAAGAAAATGGCAAACCATGTCTCATGGAGGGCACGTTCCTTCCTGCCTCGCTCTTTTGAGGACATTTGCTCTGTGCGGCAGGAGGGGACAGGGTGCTTTTGGCTGGTTACAGGGAGATTTTGGCTGGTGGTGCTGCCCTGTGTCCCGATGGCTGCACTGTGGCATGGCCCAGGGTTGGAGGGGACGAGCTGGCAGGAGCAGAGGTGGAAAACAGGGAGATCTCCCACTGTTTCCCTTCGAAAGGGAGTAACTGGCAATATTGGCGTATCTCCAAGCAGCAGTTGCAGAAATAAATATCTCCTTTTCTCCTTTTGAATGGCCTTAAAAAAAAAAAAAAGGAGGTTTTGTAAATTCTCTATTGCTAATAGTTAAGAAGTCAATCTCACAGCAAAACCCTTTGGTCCACCACAAACACACCTGTTTGGAATTTCCCCTTTTAGGGATTTTCTGTTTGCTCTTTTGCTCCAGTTCAAAATCTCAGAAGATGCCTTACAAAATGTAACTCCTGTCCTCCGTGCAGCTGGGCACCATAATGACCATCAAAAAATTCACTTGGGCTGGGGTCTGAAACTGGGCGTGAACTCCTGCAGGTTGTTTTTGGGAGAGAAAGGATTATGAAATCCTTCCAGTCAAACCATTCCTCTTGCTCTGTGGGGTAAGAAAAGTGGGATTGATTATGCCTCATCCTGATAGCCTGGGGCTGACCCATCTCCCCTTCTCTCTCATGTTCACTTACCCTCAGTCTCARGTGCCTGTGGGATATTTTGGGGGCATTTCTGAGGAGAACTGGCCATCCCATTGTAAACTCCCTCCATGCACAAGCTCCTTCCCACACCTGCTCCCAGCCCAGCGCCAGCAATGCAGCAAGCCCACGGCAGTGTTTATGGCCATGATGTATTCACCTGATAATGTGTCTTTGCTTATTGAGTTTACATTTGCTCTCTAAAGAGGCAAATTTATTTATGTCCTATCACAAAAACTGTTTGGTGACGGAAAAAAAAATGCTTGCAGCAATCAACAAAATCACTGATGTACCCACAGGAGAAGGCTGCTCTGGGGAGTGCGGCTGGAGAGGCGGTGTGGTGGTGCTGGTCCATGGATGTCCTGTCCCTGGGGTGAGACGGTGGCTGGGGTCGGTGCTGGCCATGCACAGAGAAGCCTGAGCTCGGCCACGTTCAGTGGTGGTCTCAAAATCCCCCAAGAAACTCAGATTTCCCCTTGGCTCACATCTGAGAGGAGCGTGAGATGTGGCCATGAGCATGGGAATGACGTGGGGAAGACCCTTTCTGGCTCAGCACGTCACGTCCAACAGCCAGCGAACAGCACAGGCGCCTTTTCAACAAGAGACTGCCTTTGACCAAATGCCAAATGTTTCTCTAAAATTTTGCCAAAATGGTTAACTTTTTAACTGGTAGTTGTGGGGGGGAAGGGTTAAGCTTTCAAAACCAGAACATTTTATTTTTGTAACCAAAAATTCACGCTCTCCACCCAAAACAACATTGAAGACCAGGGTATATTTGAGCCTGTCAGCTCTGCTTTGCTCTCYGTTGTTAAAAAAACCTGCTGCTCCCTGCCTGAAAAATGTCAGAGGGAAATTGAAAAATAACATTTTCCCCTTTTCCTGCTGCCACACCTGCTTTCCTTCAGCAGCAACTGGCATTTCTCCAAGCATCTTGAGAAGCTCTGCGCTGGCGGGTGCTGCCGGAGCTGGGTGCAAGCGGCTGGGGGGGACGCTGGCACCCGCAGAGCCCAGGGACACGGTGGGGTGCTGCTTCTCCTCAGGGGCGTGGGCAAAAGCATGGGACGCCATCTCTGATGAGCTCTTCCTCTGTAAAGGGAGGGGGTAAGGAAAAGGAAGGAAGGAGTTTGGTACAGGTGTATTATAAAGATGGAGAGACTCAGATATGACTCACAAGCACCCCAAAAGTACTGGAATAACATCACTGTGATACTGAGAGTAACAGCACAAAGAGTGGCTCGGTGCAGCGGCAGTTGCAGTTGCTTCACCTACTCAAGAGCTTAAAAGCATGGAAATAAGTTAAAAGCCAAGTCGCTAGCACTTTTTATCACCTTGCTATCAGCTGTGCTGTGCTGCGGGCGCTGCCACCTCCCTGGCTGTCTGCAGGGACGGCAGCCTCAGGTTTGCCTGTTTGCGTCGCACGTCTGAAAAATAAGGGCTGCACAACACCTCTGAAAGTGCCCGCTGACAGAGGTGGGATGGGGCATGTACAAGCTGAGCACCTAAAGCTTGTCGGGGTGCAGCCCACCCACCTGGCATCTCTTATCGTGTCACCTCACTTGTCGGTGGATGCTCAGTGCTGTTGGAGCTGGGACAGCCCAAATAACAGCCTCTGGGCTGGAAACCCACCAAGCTGTCTTGCTAGTGCTTGTGGACCATGCGTATTAGCCAACTGGGTTGCTTTTCCTGCACGTAAAGGTGCATCGCCCAGCCAAAGTGCTTGCTCACGCCCTTGGAGCTGAGCAAACCAGAGCAGGACCTAGGAAATGCTTTGCAAGCTCAGGGACAAAATATTACACTAACATCAGGGAAAGTGAAGGCATCTTGGCAATTACTTCAGAACTGAGCTTGCAAGTCTGCCGGTTTTGTTCATGTTCATCTGAAAGCCTTTGACACATCCATGCTGTATGTTTCTTTTATGAATATGCAAATCAAAGCAGTGAAATTACAGATAATGATATGTAGTCAAAACTTTTCAGAAGTTAATGCATATTCCTTATTTTGCAGATTTCTATCACATTTGTATTTGCAAAATAGATGAGATAACACCGCTCAAGAGAACAGCTTTCCTGTCACCGAAGCAGCGATACACCTTTCAAATCCCACCCTGGAGAGCTGCCAGCTCCCTTCCCAGCACCGGGGTCCCTCCTGCCGGGATGAGGGTCACGCCGAGTGCCTGGGCATCAGTGCCCCGGGACCCTGAAGCAAAGCCGAGCTGCTGTGTGGTTTCAAGGGCTGTGCGGTTGGACCGAGGCACTGCCGTTCTCCCACGGCCCCGCTGCGGTGCCGTGGTCCTGCTGTGGATCTGGGACAAAACCCTGCGGGGGAAACTGCATCGGGTCCCAGGTTTCCCAGGCAGGCTGGGCACAGGAGATGGACGGTCGCCTGCATGGGGTGCCTGGCACTTTGGAGATCAGCCACAGCGGTCTGTGCAGCCTGGAGGGGTTTCTCTTGGAAAAAAAAATACTAGTTTGATCATTTGTTGCTGTCTTGCTATAAGCCCAACTTCAGACATGACAGTAACATAATACCAAAGCAATAAAATACTTCTGAAGATGAGGATATCTTTCCAAAAAGAAATCCAATATTTTTCCAAAGTGAAGTTTTCAAAATAATGCTGGTCTGGTGGGGTTTCTTGTTAAGGGGGAATGTTATCTACAATATGGGGAATTTTACAGAAATATTTGATTTTATTCTGCTGCAGGAGAAATGTCAGAACACTACTGCGTAGTGGAAATACAGGGTTTGTCCAGAGTGCTCCTGATTCGGACCCATTCGCTGCCGTTCCTGTGACGTTCCCCGTTACCAGGTGAGACCCAGCGCTCACCTCTGTTCCTCACTCTGCTTTCACTCCTTCCTGAGTGCTCACTGCGTGGCAAACATAATTCACTGGGACCTATGTAGGCTGCACTAGCAAGCTCCATCCCTTTGACCATCAAGTGTTTCATGGCAAATCCACGGGGGCTGACCTGCAACACCTGGGCTCCTTGCCCAAGCTCTCTGCACGCTGCTGGGGCTCCTACACTCCTTGGGTTGTTGGCTGGGGGCTGCCTACACCTCATCCTGCTCCCGGCTAGTCTAATTCCTCACTTTCATCCTGTCTCTGCTGCATTCCCAGTTCATCCCCATCAGCAGCTTCCTTTTGATTTTTAAGAGGAACCAGCCTGGGCTGCCATGAGGGATACCCATCACCCATGGTTGAAGGTACTCATGAGAGCACCTTTACCCCTCCCAGTCCAGCTCTGGTAGGAACTTGACCCTTTTCTGCTCTGTTCTCCCCCAAATTAATTTCATCACCTTTAATAATACATGTGGGCGAGCAGTTTCCAGCAAGTGACACCCGCCAAGGAGCCCGGCGGCGGCTGGCGAGCCCTCCTCCCTTCCCCCTCCTCTTTCTCTTTCTTCTTGCAAACACCTACATCCTTCCTGTATTGTTTCAAACCGCAAGATAATAAACTGAGAAGCAAACGCCGTCAAACGGCGAGTGGAAAGGTCTGCGGGGGGAGGTGGACCTCTGCGCCTCGGGGGCTCCACCTCCCCCTGCAAATATCACAGGAAACCTCTGTCCTGCCGCTTGCATAACCGGGGCTGGGGTGCCGGGTGCTCACCCCGAAACGGCAGCGCTTGGTCCGGCCCCTGATCTTCTCCAGCCTTTTTTGGTCATCGCGTCCCTCGCCGCCTCTCCCGCAGCCCCAGCGGCCGGACCCAGCAGCCCAAGGCTTGTGGCATGGGGCTTTTCTGCTTCTGGGAGCTCCTCGCCGTGTTCTTATCAGCAGTTATTTTAGCAAAGAGCTTTTTTCAAGTTTTTGAATGGCTCTTCTCCTCCTCCCAGCTGTTGTTGGGCCATCTCTGTCCCGGCTCTGTGTTTGCCAGGGGAGAGGGGCTGGATCCCCCATGCTGGGGCGGCAAGGCTGGGAGGAGGGTGCTCCACGTAGCACCCAGGTCCTGCTCTGCCTTGGGGATTTTGGACTAAGGGTGCTAAAGTGAGCAAGAGCTGCAGTGCAGCAGCGATGCTGGAGAACGCCGAGGCTGCTGGCACCCACACAGCAGGCAGGGGAGACGCCTCCAGGCAGGCACAACCCAATGCTTTGGTGCTGGTGGGAAAGTCCAGGAAAAAATCAGGAATGCCTCCCGGGGCCAGCCGAGGTCCCCCTGGCTCGGGTGTGGGTCTGTGGTCAGAGCGATCCTTGTCCTGCATCCCACCCGCTGTCTGGCGGGTTCGGGAGCCTGGCTACCAAGTGCGGTCTGCTCCCAGAGAAAGGACTAAACTGGGGCCTGCCCATCTTGCTACCCCTGGAGATGTCTCAAAAATGAATCCCTGGGTGACTGTGTCCATGCCCAGCAGCTCCGGCATGGCCAGCTGAGCCGGTCCTCTGCTGCAGCACCCGACAGCCTCATGCCAGTGTGGCTTTGGGGTTGGATTTATAAAATGCCAGGCTTGCAAGGGTGGAGAGGAAAGGCAATGAAAAGCAGGAGGGGTGGGCATGTTTGAGCCCCCCAGCACCAGCTGGGCTGGGTGCTGAGCATGGCCCTGGGCGCAGGGTGCACCTTGCCCTGCACGGCGTGGCGATGCCTTCCTGCAGCCCTGGCTCCTGCAGCAGGACAGGGACGTGGGACCACCGCAGGATAAGGGCCGCTGCAGGATGGGGACTGCCACAGGACCAGGACTGCTGCAGGAGAAGACCAAGTTTTGTTTTCACCCAGATGTAAATGCAGCACAAAAGTGAGCATAACTGCCTGGTGGCTGCCTGGGCCACAATAACTTGTGCTTTGGGGGCTGGGAGAGCAGAGCACAAGCAGCATTGCTGAACCATTTCTGTGCAAAACGTGGTTGCAGACAGTCACATATRGTAGAAGCCTGGGACATGCATTTAGCTCATTGTTTTGGCCTTGTCTCTATGAAAACCTGAGGAGTTTGCGAGGCACCTGTAAGTGCTCATTACACGCGGGGTGGAGAGGGTCGAGAGGACCATGGAGACAAACTTTGCTTTGAGGAGGAGGACACTTGAGAAATACAGAACAAACCGTAGTGTTGTGATACCAGGTGCACTGAGGTCTCTACACATCCAGTAACGGGGCTCTGAAATGCTACCTCTTCCCCACCATGAACAACAAAGAGATCTGAGGATAAAACATAAGGTGACCGTGCGGGCTGTGTGCCCCAAAGCTGCCTGCGCGGTGGGGTGACAGCCCTGCCCCACATGTCCCCCAGCCCTGCCCCGCTGAGCCCTGTGTGCATTCAAAGTCATGCTGGCAGTAGATTATACTCACTGCTGCTTGAAACCCCAGAGCATATTTCATGCCTAAAACATTATAATTGGGAAGAACAGTGAAAAGCTGCATGAACAGAAGGCTCCTGTGACTCTCCAGGAACTGCCAGCTGAGCACCGGTGGTTCAGGCACGCACYGTATCATCCTGCTTCGAGGAAAACCTGCTCTCAGATGCGTTTGTCACAGCCAAACAGTTCCCTTGCACCTTTGAGATGGAGGCACCTGGGAAGGTCAAGCCAGTTCCCAGAAGGCAGCATTTAATGGGATTTTGTTCTTGATATACTTGGAGGTTATCCTAGGGCAAATACTTAGGTCCTGATAAGACAAGGCAGGGCTTCAAGGGAGCTCGGAGTACCGCTGTACTTCTCTGCAACTGATATCCCATGCTGTACAGGGTCAGAGGGATGGTCTGTGTCTCCAGCAGCAGTGCTGGGTGATGCTATTTTGGGAGAGCACATGGGCCTGGCTGTATCCTGCAGTCCATTCCCCAAGCACTCCACCAGCACCTGCAGCTGCAGCACTGAGCATGGACGTGGGAACGCCTCCATTCGTCTCAGTCTCCACTTCCAGGGCTGTTGTCCATGAATGTCTCTAAGCCCTTTTTAACCCTGATGGTACCTAACATTACCTGATGGTACCTGATGGTACCATCACCATGCCAACCCCCTTCATGGTGGGTCCTGGGGACACAGAATTGAGTGGAGCTGCCAGCCCAGCTGCCAGTTTGCAAAGGTAAATTCTTTCTGTTCCCCAAATGAACTGATTTTCTTAAAATGTTGTGCAGAAATGCACAGGGGAGTTTCAGGAGCTCAGCTATGTGCGCTCCACCTTTCTCAGTATTGAGGCCATACGGCACCTGATGCCCGTGGCCTGCCTTGTGCGCCAGGATGAGCCGATGCTGAGCAGTGCTCAGTGCAAGGACCCAGAACACAGCTGTGAAATCAAGCCCTGCAGTGGCAGACACCGTGGTAAACACCAGTGCATTTTGGTGGGTTGACCATGGGTTGACCTACTGCCTGAGCATGCGAATAAACCTGACCTTTGTGGTCTGTGCCCACCGATGCTGGGGGCTCTCTGCACTTGTGTGGTGGTTTGGCTTGGTGCAAAGCTGGTGGTTTAAAACCAGGGTGCTCAAAAGTTACCATGCTACAGCTTAAAGCTGACTTGATCTAAAACCCACCAAAAGCACTGAAGGATCATCTGTTCCTTGTAGTGCATTTTGAATCAGTAGTGCTCAGACTAGGTCGTTATACCCTTAGGCATGAAGTTTCGGGTTTTGGGGAGCAGCCCAAGCAATCAGTGGGGCTAACGATGGAGTAAGTGTGAGCATGACCCAAGGATGGACAGGCTCATGGAGTCTGGACAGCATCTGATGATGGCTCCTGCATGCTCATTGCAGGGTGTGCTGAAACCAGTGCTGCAGTTACACTTCATACCAGCTAAGACCCTCACCTGCTTTTATCTATGCTAAACTATGCGGGAACATCAGCGGGCTGGCTGCTGTTACTGAACCCGGTGAGGGGTGTAGGGAGCTGAGCTTGCAGGTGGGTTGAGGCTCTGCCATGTTATGTCCTACAGAAAGTAATCCTTCTGGTCTGATGTCAGGCAGAATATGGCTATTTCCACCTACAAAAGGCAATATTACACAGTTCACTCTAATGAAGCAACAGTTTCCCCAAGGAGAATAGCCAAGCATGGAAGAAATGACCCGTTTTGTGCTCACTCCTCTCTTAAAGAGCTGGACCGATTATTTGCGTGGCTGCCCTCCCTGGAGCATCCTGCAGAGACCATATCTCCAGGGTGCTGATGTCTGTGCAAATCCAGAACAAGAGACACCCCAAAGGGCTTCCAGTCCCTCCCTGGGGAGGCTCTGCAGTCCCCTGCCTTCCTGCCTGGGCTGCGAGGGAAAGGATTTGCGCGTCGGAGGAACTGAAGAGAAGGATGCGGTGGAGGTGCATTATTATCTTTTCATGGGAAATTTCTAGATGAAAGAAAAAAAAATAAAGTTTATGTCTCATTCTGTATTCACATTTTCTTTTTATTTTGGGTTTTGAGAAAGAAGAAATTATTCATGTCTCCAGTTTCTCCCTTCTCTCTCTCTCGTTTCTCTCTTTCTCTCCCTCTGTGCCAAAAATAAGAACACAAAGGGGTGGATGGCAAATGTTTATAGGGAAAAGGAGACTTATTCTCTCCAGGTTTTTGAGTCTTTTCAACTCTATAGCTTTGAAGAATGCCTGTAACTGTGTAAAAATGGCAACTTGAAAAGGAAGAAGTGAAGTGTTGAGACATTTCAGTAGAGAGAAAAGAAAAGAAATCAATTCTTGGGCATTTCTTGCTTTAATGCATTCAGTGTTATGAAGGGGTCAAAGAAAAAAAAACCAACCTAGAAACATGAAACTCTTGATTGTGAGTCTTGAATTGCTGAGGGGGGTTTAAGAAATCAAAATTTTCTAATCTGTAAAATGGGAACCGTGCATTTGTTTTGCAACATGACTTTTGATTGCTTTTCAATTATTCAAAATAAGATATTTAGCTATTTCTTCTCCTGATATTTGGAGCCCCAAACCTGATGTAGGCTTTGGTCTCTGAATGTTTCCAGTGGCATTACCGACTACTGAGAAAGGCCCTGCGTGCCCATGGTGTTTTGGCAGAAACACCCCCAAAAATTTGGGGAGTTTATGTGGGTGGGGTTTTTTCCTACCTGATTTGAGCCAAGACTTTGGTGCCAGCGAAGGGGACAGCCCTGGGAAGCTGGGACTTGCCCACCTGGGTGACAGCGGTGAGTGGGACCGTTCGTGGGCTGAAGCTCATTTTGCCCATCGTCAGGGCAATTAGTGTGACTTGCTCTGGGCCTTATTAATTCAGCCTCACTTTACAGGCTGGCTCTCCCTAGAGAGGGCAGCAAGGCTGTGGTCCTTCACAACACTCACTCGGTGACCGTGATGATACGAGAAACTCCCAGGAGATGCGTCTTGAGGGTGGAAAAGGCCTTCAAGTCCATCCTGTCCCACCTTTTTCCTTTGGTAATTTTAGAAGCTGAAAGAGCCTCTCCATGTGCCATTTCCAGAGTGTTGGCGGGGAAACTGGGGGAGTGCTTGTGGCCTGTTTTTCTCTGTATCCCCCAGTCATTCAGGTGAGTGGGAGACAGCACAAGCCCTCTAAAGGGTAGTACTACTCAAGCCCTCTGCCAAAAGACCAGCCACAATTAAAGCAGTAAAATAAGGCTCTAATTATAAAAACTCCCCGCATAACTACAGAAATATTTTGTGTAAATTGCTAGAGAAAAAATTTAGTATAAACCGTGCTCCAAGCCAATAAATCTACTTGCAGCGTAGTGCTTCCGGAGACGGTATCTAGCGAATATCTCTGTGTTCCAGAAAAAGAAAAAAGGTTCAATATGTTCTGAAATGCCTTTATCCTGTTTCTCTGCTAACTTCCCCCAAGCCGTTCTGTCTCCTGGAGAAATCCCAAATCCCTGGGACTTCTTCCAGCCCTCCTCTTTATTGTGGGAGTTACAAGCTCCTAATCAGGAACCAGAAATGATTGCACATTACATGTGTGCCCCAACAGGACGGAGAGAGGCAGTCTGACTTTCGACATCCAGCTACCAGATTCCTGCTGCCGGCGCTGCACGGAGCGCAAAGGGATATTGCATGAAGCCGACTGCAGTAGAGACGGGTCTGAAAGCCCACGTGGCTCTCTCCAGCCAGTTGTCCTTGCTCACTCTTGCTCCCATCAGATGTAGGGTGCAACCAGTGGTCCCGGTGTTCCCCATGGGACTGAAGTGCGTGTTTGAATCAGGGATGGAGGGAGCCATATCCCCCAGACATGACTACGCTGAGACACGACCAGCCTGTGGGTGATCAGGAGGGAATCTAGAGGGGAATTGCCATTTCTGCCTAGATACTTCTCAGAGACCAACAGGCCTTATGGATTTTCTGCTGTTTATTGCTAATAGGTGGCATTTTTTGTTTCCCCCTTTGTCGGGAGCCACAGGAGGGGTTGAGGAGCAGAACGACCGCAGTAGTGGAGCAGCTGCCCGGCTGAACGGTGTCCCAGCGGCGCGGGTGCGGCGGGGCAGGGATGCTCAGCCGCGGGGCAGATGGGTGAAAGAAGAGGACGAGGACACGTCAAACTCCAGAAGACCCTCTAGGATAGATGCATCTCAGGCTCTGCAGTCTGGCTATTTTTCTACTGTTAAATTGTCACCAGACCGGCGGTGCCTCTAACAGGTGGGCTTATTCTGCTCATCTCCTCCGGGCTAATCCTGTCAACCACTTCAAACCTCAGGATTTCTATTAGTGGGGTATTGCTGCCTTGCCTGCGGATCTCCGTGCCAGTCCCGGGCGGCTGCACTCTCYGTCTGCCTTCCCTTCGCCAGCACCAGCCCCGCGGGAGACGGGCGGCACAAGGCGTGCACGCGTGGCCTCTCTCGGCTTTGCAGAAGACACTGACCTATAGTCTTTATCCCATCAAAAGTAACTGTCATTTTATAGTCATAACTAACTCCCGTGACCAAAAATTCATCTGGAAAGCAATGAAATGTACATTAATTACATATTGAAGAGCAGTAAAAGTGTTACTCTTTCCCACAGACTTGCAGTGCAAGAGGCTTCATTCATAATAAAATTTTAATGTGATTACAGGCGGAGGAATTGCATTCTACCACCGTGACTGAGGCCGTCAGTGACTTAAGGCAGCTGCAGGTGCCCAACCTGGCTGACCTTAAAAGCAAAGCCATGGGGAGGGACAGCCCTGCAGCATCTCCTGGGCCTTGCTCCTGTCTCTGGGTGAGGCTCCTGGGAGATGAGGGATGGGGACGTGCCAAGTAACTGGGGGGATGTTCAGGATCCCACCGAGGGATGTATTCGTCCCCTGTGATCCTTCTCCRTGGGTGAGTTTGCAGTCGGTGCTGGAGTGATGGATGGGTCAGAGTGCAACATAGATGCTCTCACATCCCACACACCATCAGGCCATGATGCGAATGCGCCAGGGCTTGGCCTTCCCTTGCATTACCTTCTCGTTTATCCCCATCCTAAAGCTGGTCTAGGTGTCTCCATCCATCGTGGCCACAGCCACTGCAGAGCCATGGTGGCAGAGGTGTGGTGCTGGTGGTTGGACGGTGGAGCAGGCTGGGGGGACTCCGGGCCAGGAGCTGTGGGAATGGCGGCTCCGAGTCGCGATATGGTGAGGGAGTCAGGGCAGGAGGGAAGCATGAAGACCCTGAGGACCTTGGCAAGGAGAGGGGTTGGGGACTTTGAGACCCAAGGTTTTCCGCACCAAGCGGGTATGGGATAGCGAGCAGCGTCTGCCCACCTCCCACAGGGTCCTGGCCGGGAGGAGGCAGAAGAGCGCACAGCCCCACAGCATCTCTCTCTGCTCTAGGGAATCTGATCATCCCACTCAGGCAAATAAGGAGCAATAGTTAATGCACTACCTAGGGAAATGAAACAAAATCCTGGGCAGAGACTCCCTGGTGGGTTCCCAGCCTTTTGCTGCCTTGGAGACATGATGGGAGCATAAATACACGCAGAAAAGCAAAGCAGTGTGTTGGCAGGAGTCATGGAGGTGCTGGGACAGAGAGGCTGAGCGCTGCTGAGCAACAACTCCTTCAGCTGAACAAATACCTGCAAACGAGCTCACCAGTATCATCTGCAAAAATACCTGCCTAGTAAGTTCTGCATTATTTGACCTTCTGTCCCCACAAATAATGATGGCAGAGCAACAGAAAGCTCTCTAATGTGCTTGCAGTGTAATAAAGTAACCCCACTAGGAATAAAATCTACAGCAATTACTGTGCCAGGTATTATGTTGATTTATCAAATTGCAGTTGAAAGTCAAGACGACTTGAGGATACAGTGATAAAACATCTGATCTCAAATCTGACTCTAAATTACCCTTCTGGCCAGCACAGTATTTCATCCTGAAGAATTGTTATTCCTCTCATCTCTCTTCTTCAAAAATCATTGTTCAAACCGACAATTTTGCAATCCTTGTGTATTGGAGTAAGTACTTTGCCTGCACTCTGCACTCTGTGATTAACTGCTAAGGCGATGCTGAGTATTTTGGATGGGGCCACACAAACCTCCCACTGCAGGGTGGCGCATATGAAATGGACGCAAACTGACTGTGGTTCATCACCGCAAGACACAGTCTCTCTTTTGGGCCCTTCTGTCCTCAGAAAGATAGCAAAGATGCATCATATCATGTCTGCTTGATGGGTAGAGCCTTTCCATCACCTGGTGASAGCGGTGGGCAGAGGGCAGGCAGCAGGTCCTGCCGATGAGGCTCATATCCCAACCACCCTGGCCACTTGCACCGTGCAGCGAGGACCCCATCGACCCCACGCCTGTGCCAATGGGCTGGGTCATGACACAGGTGGACGTATTTGATGGTGGCCATCACTTTTGTGAAGCACAGGTATGTCTGGGGTGATGAGCTGGAGGTGCTGAGCAGCCAGYGCTGGGTCTGACCTACAACCTCTTTGCCTGGTTGCACAGCACTGCTGAGCCTGAGCTCGGGGGTCCCAGCGCTGTASGTGGGGGCTGTCCCAGGAGCTGGGTCCCAGCGCCGTTGCATGTTTCCTTCACCATGGACTTGCTCTAGGTCTGACCACTCTGCTTCCAGCAGGAGCACAGCGAGGACTGCCGCTCTTACCACCGGCACCGCACAGCAGCCCTAACCCTGATGGGACCTTTGGGGAATGGGGACACTTGCCGAGGTGCAAAACTGCCCTCGGTGGAGGACCAGGACCTCACTGGGGCTGGCACAAGACTTCTGCTCCTAGCAGGTGCCGCTGTTGTCAGGGTCCCGGGATTTGTCAAATGAAGTCCTTTCCTTTGATCTTTCTTGCGTAAAGTTTTCAATATTGCTTGTCAGGACTGTTTTCCCTTCCATTCCATCATCTTAATAATAATAACACAGACGTAACAAAGACAAACCCTCCTCCCAGYGCTGCCGGGGCATTTGTGGCCATGGCCCTGTGCTGTGGGCGCAGGTCAGGTTGGTGCCTCAGGCAAAACCACAGGCAAAGACCAGGCCCTTTCTGCACGCCACCAGCCCGTGGGACACCCTGGGCACGCGGGAGGCTGTGTTCCGGTGGGGTGGTGGGGTGCTGGTGGGTATCCCTGTTTCTGTGTGAGCCGGGCATCGCCGTCTGGAGGCACCTCATCCCATCCCGACCAGGGCTGCGTGGGCTAGCCCGGAGGGCTGAGTCCCTGCGCTCGAAGGGTTAACACCACCGAGATCCCGCTGATGAGATTTGTTAAACTCCCCATTACATCCTACAGCGCTGCTAATTACATCTTCATAAACCAAAGTCAATTAGCCAGGTCTCTCCCTGCCCGTGCCTCTTAACTTCCCTCTCCATCATTAGCCCGACGCCTGGGAACACCTGCCCGGGCCCTGCCTCCCCCGTGGTGCCGCAGAGCGCGTCTGTTTTGGAGCGCAAGCTGTTTTGGAGCCTTTTGAGGACCTGGCTGGTGCTTAGTGACTAAAAGTGGAAGCACCGCAGCTCGTCCTGCCCTGGAGCACGACCTCCGCAATTGCGACCGCTCAGGTGGGAGGAGACGAGGTGGGGGGGAGCCAATGTCCTTCTTCAAATATGGAAAAAATTACCGCAACAAGGAAAGCAATAAATTCTTCCCTATGTTCAAAAGCAAGGGATTTGCTTTGTAGGGAGAGAGATTTAGGATATCTGCCTGGAATTTAAAGCTTTTTAAAGGGAGGTTAGGCACACAGCGAGGGTTTAGGAAGAGCTGACCCTGCCCTGAGGTGCAAGGGGCGATCGGACGGCTTCTTGAGACCCAGCTACCACATTTTCTACTAATGTTAATAATAGACCAAGGGTTCAGACCAAGGAGAGGCTCACCCGGCCACGCCATCGCTGCCTGGCCCATTGCCCCCAGGGTCTTACCCTCGCCTGCCCGCRGGGCTGGGGCTGAACCCGTTACTGGGGAGCGGATGCGTTTTGTGAGCCAGCCGTGATGGTGGATGGGAGGCTTGGCTCCCAGTTGCTTCCCTGGAGCAATTCCAGGTCCACGACAAATAGCCACATCTGGAATACCATTTAAGCACAGCTGCTATGATGCAAATTTAGAGATTAGTAGGGATTAAAGTGGTCTGTAAGGTCTCACAATTTCTCATTAATGCCCCGGGCTCTATAATGGCCAACYGCCCTGCATCCCTGAGGCGGCTCCCGCATCGCCGCGGCTGGAGATCGGTGGCTGTGCCCTGCATGGCTGCCCCATGGCAGCCACCAGCCCTTTGCCATCGCCTGCCCGCAGACAAGCAGAGGCAGCCCACGGTAACATTGGTAGGCTGGCTAGAAAGTCATTAAAAGCATGGGTATTGCTTTGCACAGTCAATCCTAAATTGGCAAGGTCACCTTGCCACCAAGGAGACCTTCTCGATGGAAGCTTTTGAATGGCTTCAAAACCACCGTCACAGCAACATGAAGACGATGCAGCTGGMGGCTGCCTGCTGGGGCGCAGGTCCATGGGGCTGCTGGGCATTGTGGACGGGCACCTTCCTTCAGAAAAGGCAAAGCACAGGGACCTGGTGTAATGCGATGCTTCCATTGAAGACCTCTTCCAGATCTCCTCCCAGGGCTGGAAACAGCTTCCCTGAGATTTCAGAGTCTCAAGGCCACTTACCTGCTACACACAAAAAAATTTAACATTTCAGAAACTCTCCCTGGAATAAGTCCTATCTCCTTGCTGTGATAACTCAAGGTAGGTTTTCATCTTAATATGTCCTATTTTCCACTCTCCCCCCATTTTAATAATTGCATATTTGGAAGAAATCTCCTGGCTCTGATATTGCAGAGTAATTATCTGCTCACCACTAGCTAGCCAAGCTAGACTGAGATGTTATTGCTCGTGCTGCTCCTCAGGAAGTTTTATTGTGCTCCTCATTTTATTTTCAAATGGCTCAAAATTACAGAGATAAAAGGGGAGCTTCATGGCCTTATGCTGGCCACCAGCGAGGAAGAGTCCCACAGTTATAGCTTTATCCAGCAGCTCTCCTTGCTTGCCCATCTCCACAGCTGTTGTGCTGTGTTGGTGAGATTTTGCTGTGCTTATACCAGACTATAAAATACAGAGTCATCATGGTCAATGGGACAAGGAACAGGCACTTCTTCTGTTTGTACTTGCAGAGAGCAGGAAGCTTGGGGTTAAAAGTGTAACTGCTCTAATGAAAGTTGATTCACAGAGTTACATCCTGATTTCACGTCTCTCTCTCATGCCGAGAAAGCAAATGTTCTCAGCAGAGAGGACTGCCGCTCAGTCGCCTTGCAGTAACACTGTGATGGCCTCAGAAGTGGAGGAGTACATCATAGATTTTATGTCAGGCTGATTGCAGAAGGAGTTTGTGACCTGCCTGGATTTCTGCAAGCCTCCGCGGGGTCCTGCAGCTCCAGGGACTTGCCGTCCCTTGCCATGGTGCCGTTACCTCCACCTCTCCTGGCATCCAGGGTGGTCTGCTGGGGACTGCTTGGTCCACACCCGCCATGCCCCAAACCGCCCCTTCATCTCCGAAGGTCTTCCTCCTTGCCCCATCCAGAGCAGGCAGCTTCTGGGTGGGATTTTGGGGTGGGCCTTGTTCGATGTGCCAGCAGGGTGTGTGGGATGAAGCTACAGCAGGTGTCAACCAGAGGACACAGCAGGACAACTGCCACCACATCTTCCTTGCCCTGTCCAGTGGCCTGTGGGCCAGCAAGAGCTGGGGCTTGGTATTCTAACGGGGACTTACTGCAATAGGCACAGGGCATGGCAGCGAGTTTTTGTAGCATATGTAAAACCATCAGGCGATGAAAACAACCATTTACCTCATCAAAATAACCCTTAACTCTGAAAGGTGAGATCTTCCCTGGTTTATTAAAATGGTCTGAAAGCTTAAAAAAGTTATTTCAAGTCGTTGGAGAACATAAATGTTAAGGCCACTTTCATCATAGATGGGTAGCAGTGGGGAAAAACAGGATCTTAGCTGTGGCATTTGGACCTGAATGAGACCCAATGCCCCAAATTGTGTGAGAAACACAGCCGTACCCCAGCTTCCTATGTTTCCATTTAAATGCACACTGGAAGAAACTGGGCCTTACCTAAATGACAGTAACTTGTGTGCTAGTGACACAATGTGGTGAGACTCCTACRGCCAAGCTGCGTCTACAAATGGGCTTAAAAATGGTACATTAATTAAGAGGTTTCCTCCAGGCAGGTGGCCCAGGGTGTGAAATTCACGTCGTGTGATTTTTTATGCCATTTGAATTTTCCATCCTTGCTATGGAAGGATGGAAATGCCAATTCCATCCTTATGCCATTTGAATTTTCCATCCTTTTCATGTCCTTCTCATCCAAGCTTCCTAGGAAAAGTTGGAAACGGGGCTCCTGTGGGCATCTGCCGGCAGCCACCAGGCAGCTTGGTGACCCCCACGTCTGTGAGGACATTTTCTGTCTGCTCAAGGGTTGGCAGAAGGGAGGAGGGTCGATAGGGCTGGGGCACAGGAGAGCTTTGTAAGCAAACGCATAGAGCAACAAGTTATTGCTTGAGAAAGGAAAGTACCCTCTGCTGAGTGTGAAGTTGGCATTTTCCAAGAAAATGAAAGAAAAATGCCTGTCTGTCTGCCACTGCTCAGTGATCGCTTTCACAGCTGGGGGTGGTCGCCGATATATTTAATGACGTAGTATTGGCCCAGAGCAAGGGGGGAGAAAGAGAAAGCAAGTGAGAACGTGATGGGAGAGGAGCGAGGGATGGGAAAGCTGAGGAGGACAAGGACAAGGCAGGGACCTCGCTGCCGGGGCGTTTCCGGGGTGTGCCCCCAGAGTAAGGAGAGACTGGTTCAGTTCTACTTTTCATATGTTTTATTATAAAGAAAGGTAGGATAAACATTGTGAACCGAATGTGCCAGGTGCTGCGAAAGCAGCGCCATCAAACAAAATAAAAAATAAAAAAAACCAAAAATGCACCTTATGAGAAACTGTAATTATGCTCTCTAATTTTTCATAAATAGACAAAAATCATTGTCAGCAATTTTTAAATAGATGGACATATGGCAGAAAAAATATAATAATGCCATACAACGTGGATATAAATTGTCCATTTCTTGCTGTACAAATAATAGAAACAAGTTTGGCAAGCTTTTTTTGTTGGTTTTTTTATACACATCTCCCTTCTATGTATAACTAAAAAATGTGTTACAATTAATATAAAATGCTTTTACTATAAAGTAAACTACTAATTTTTTTCACAAAAAAATCTTAAAGATGTCTTTAGCACAGCTCTAAAACACTTAGTAAACTACTTACAACTATCCAACAAATTATATTTTCATGATCTTTTTCACATTTTTCCTCTCGTATTTTGCCTTCTGCTCTCTCCCCCCACCTACCTAGCAATAGTTTTTATTTATTTTTTGTATTTTTTTCGCCAGACATCCAAGGCCTTTGCATGTACAATATTCACACAAACTTCACATTTTCTTGCACAAAGTTTAGTGCTGTTAGCAAGTCAAAAGAGTGCATCCTCCTACTGAGCTGGCCTAATGCTGTAGGACACCAGACCTGGGCCTATGCTGCGTCTAAAAGCAGTTCACTAGGAAAATAGTCTGTAGCTAAGCTGATGGCAAGCAGAAAAATGGTGTCCTTAGTTTATTTTTTTGTTGGTTTTGTGTTTTTTTTTTTTTTTTTTTTTTTTTTTTTTTTTTTTTTTTTTTCATGATTTATGAGGTTTTGGGCTTCCACAGAAACTAGACTTTAGAGTTCAAAAATAATAAAAGAAAACTGCTCTTAGAGCCTGGAAATGAAGCCAGCGACGAGGTGCAGTGGTAGCTCTCTCGTCCGTACGACTTGCTCGGTGCCTCTCCGGGTAGCCTGTGAGATAGACCCTCTCAAGTGTCCTTCGTCTGAGCCTCCTCGAAAAGAGATGTTGAGTTTTAGGTGAGGTAGAGTGCCTTGTCCCTTGGCAGCATGCTGTAAGAGAAACGAGAGGCAGAAGGTGAGACGGGCAGGGAAACAGCTGGGAAGTCGCCTGGGGGAGCTGAAATTAGCATTTGCACACCTGGTTGCACACCCATTTTCAGCCATGCCATGGTTTTTATGGCACTCCATAACGCACAACACAAAGTGGTCTGCACCGAGGGACGGGTGTGCAGAGGTGAACCAAGCAGAAGGCACTTCAGAGTAAGAGCCTGGTGCAATTTTAGTTCTTCCTGAATTTCAACAGTAAGGGCTAAGACACAAATTCCTTCCTGTGGCTTAATTTTTGCTCTTGCTGGGGCTGCAGGGGAGGGCCAAGTCTGGATTTCCCTGCAGAGCACGCCAGCGCGATGCTGGTACCAGCTCCACCATCGTGCTGCGGAGCACTGTGCCTGGAATCAGCCCCTTGGCCACTGGCCCCTTCTTCATCACACACTGTACTTGGGCTAAGCCATGGAGATTTAGAAAATGTACACTTGCTTTTGGATAAAATGTGTCATTCTGACACTGCATAAGGAGTAGGGGGTCTCAAAAATATGATTGACGGGCTCATGCCTGAAGATGCTTGTGGGTGTCCAGGAGGATTTCATAAGTTTCATGGCTGAAGAGCACGGGAGCAGGAGACACCATCTGCTCGATGCCTCTCTCCTCCTCTCCCAAAATAAGTACAACTAGAAAAATTAATAATCAGGAAGTGAGGGGGAAAAATATCTTTGAGACAGCACGATTAGCCAGTCTTTCCCGTGGGTCTGATGACAACAGCAGGAGGTACAAGGATCCCAAGGAAGGCTACGGTGCTGCCTTACTCGCAGGAGGCTACGGAGGAGGGCTAGTGGGACAGCAGCCAGGCTGTGTGCTGCACAACCCTGGCCCACCAGATCTTGAATTGATCATGTTATTGAAGCAATGACTTCGATTTCAAGAGATCCAGGTGTGTCCTGGAGAGGGAAGCCAGCTTACGCCACCGAGACACCCCACATGCGGACGGCTCTACAGCAAGGTGTGCAGATAGGTATCACCGCTCCCTTCCCTGCCTGTAGTACCCGGTGCTTCAATCCTCCGCGTGGGCTGGCTGGCACTTCTAGCTTGCCATCAGCAGTGTCCTACGAGGGAGCCCAGATGCTCTTTTTTTCAGGAGATAGTAGAGAGGAGGAGTGGCTGAAGTCCCTCTTCCCTGGCTGACGTCCTATGTGGGTTTTGCTCTGAAATCCAGGCATTTTAATGGGTTTTATCATCTACACAGTCCTGATGGAAACATCATTGGCTCCAGAAAGACATCTTGGCCTTAAAAGGTGGTGAAGAACATTACAAAGCTTTGGGAGATTCTGGTGTGGGTGTGCTTAGGAGTGGAATAATAGGGAAATAGCCGACAGCACGGTAATGCTGTTGTTGATAGAGCTGTCTTCTGATAGAGCGCAGAAGAGTCCGCACTTTGTTAATCTCCACATTTTATAATCTGCATTTAAAATGCAGAGTCTTCCCTACTGCACTCAGCAAAGATTTAATGCCACTGAGAAGCAGTGAGGTATTCCAGTACTAAAAACTTCATTAATTCTACAAAATATGCTACAGAACATTTCCCAGTTCATTACAAAGTATTACCATAAATAATTGAATCCAAACTAAGTGCATTTGTGATGGTTTATCCTTGCCTTTTTACAGTGTTTGCTCATTTAGTTTCTGATTTGGAAAATTCCCCCATTTGGAGAGGATCACTTCATCGTTAGCAGGAATTAGCKAGGTTCTAAGTGTCCGGATGAAGTGGCTGTACACGGTTTTGTGCGTCTGGACAAGGCATAACCGAGAGCATCCTGTCTCTTAGCCCAAAGGAGAGTGGGAAGAGGGGAGAAAAGTTGCTAAATGATGGTACCCGAAAAGAACCTAATCTGTGCCTTGCAAATGAGAGGAAGGACATAGAAAGATGAATCCAGTTCAGTGTTATCACCAAAATACCTAAATGCTAGGAGACAAATGTAAACGAAACCCTGAAGACAGCTTAGGTATGGAAAGAGTTGTAATCAGAAGATGGGGCAGAAAAAAACAAGTGAGGTGCCTTGAGGAATTAATAAAGATTAGCAAGTGACTGTAAACCAAGCTGCACCCTTGATACAGGTGAGCTAGTTCCCTTGGAGAAAGTCACTGCAAACCACAGGTATTCAGTGGGTGCCTGGGAAAGAGCAAGTGCRAGGATAAGGCTGTCAGGTGAGGGAGACGGGACTATATAAGTAGTTTGTGATACAATGGCAAAAAGCAGTAAAATGGTATTTTCAGTTGCTTGTGGGAAGTGATAGTCATGTACTAAGCAGGAACTGAGAAATGCTACCCGTGTCTTTGCTAGCAATCTAGGACAGCTTGGGCTTAAGCCCAGAAAGAGCTAGGAAAATTGGATGGAAGTCAGTAAGCACAAAATCATTAAGAATGGGGAGAGCATGAGCTAAGAAACATTTAAAACTCTCTCTCTAACGTGGCTGATTTATGAATTAAGGAGTGTCTGCTCACAGGATCCTAGAATTTGAGGGGCACAAGGGAAGAAGTGTCATTTAATGGCATTTTAACTAGCACTGATAGGCTGGGAAAAAACCCCGCAACCTACAGCAGTTCCCTTATTAGATGGAGAAGGACAGAGAGMAAGACAACCTTGTTAGTTTTTCAGAAGTTGTCTGGATGACACAAAACACAAAAGAAAATGTAGGATTGGGAGGTTTTACCCCAGCTAACCCAGTGCCAACACATGTTGGAAGCTAAAGAAATATCAAGGTCAGACATGAAATAAAAATCCTAACCCGGACAGCAAGACAGGACTGCCCATGTGCTGGGGAGGTTGGTACGATCCTCTCTTTCAGGAATCTGGGACTCTACAGCTGAGCCACATCACAACAGAAAAGAATCCTTTTTCTTTCCAGCCAGTTGCTGATTTTGCTCCTCAGAGTGCTGCTTTAATTGCAATTAAGCTGAATGCAGTTTTGGGGTTGAAATGGGCAATTACATGATCCAGAGACTTCCCGATTATACCTAAAACTGCACTGATGAATCAAACCCAACAAGATCTGCCTTCCCTTTATCACTGCTTTGCCTAAGTCCTGCTGATTGCCKGGGCTGTTCAGGCACACAGCTCACCCTGCATCCTCACGCCCAGCTCATGGCAAGGTGCCGCGGAGGAGCCCAAGGGTAACTTTGAACGTCGCTTGCAAATTAGTGCAAAAGTATGTTGGAGAAAGCAGTACAGACAGGAAGATGATGAGAACCAGATCATCTCTTTTCTCGACATGAGTATAACCTTGAGACACACCGGGGCTGCAGTCCTCCAAATGCGCGTGGATGCTACAAGTGATGCAGAGCATGCACTTAGGCAGCAAATACCAGGGGCTAGCAGGAGCAGGAGGTGGTGGCATTGCTGACGCACCAGGCTTTATAATAAAATGAGAACAAGCCAGCTTTGGGAGCAGGGCTGCCAGCAGCTCATGTGTCTCTAGTCACGGGAGATGGGCTCCTTCCTTAACAGAGACTACGACATTTTTCGGTGCACTAAGCACTCTCTGCAGTACCGATCTATATCCATCTGAGTTCATTGCTATAATCTACTCTAACAATTATCTGGAAGTCTCTGCATAATCTGTCTGGTTTTAGAACGATTTTTTTTTTCCAGGAAGCTGCAATAAACCCATGAAATTCGATATTTCTGCTGTGACGAAGGCATGAAATGCATGAGCTTTGATCATGAATTGCATGGGCCCTCTGCTTACAATACCGCACTCCAGCCAGATGTCACAGAGCTTGTTTTAGCAACACAAAACTCAATCCTGACTACTACAGGAGTGTTTCACCTGTTCTAGAGTGCCCTGAGTTTTCTGCATGGGGCTCAGGCAGTGGGATTTGCAGTGTTTTCCCAGCTGATCCCCTAAGTAGCGATGCTTATTTCTAGGGGGGCTAATTTCTGTGGGAGCTGCCTCTGCTCAGCACCTCTGGAAATTGGGATCCATGTGCCATAACCCTCCAAGCATCTTTAGCATTTTGCCCACAGCATCTAAAGTGACTTTTATCATCAAGTCCCAAACAGGTTCCTTCTTTTGGGTTGTCTGCAGAGACTTGAGGAAGGACCACACAAAGGTCGCTGGCAGAGCCCAGAACAATCCACGTAGCTGAGCACCCTCCGGCAGGCAGACAGCAGCCATATTCTAATGGCTCAGCAAGTTATTTATTTCCCTGAAAGAAATAATAAATGTCTGTACAGTCTGTGCCCAGCCCAGCAATTGTAAGTGCACTGCTGGCACAGACTGGAGCTGTGCTCTGAAAAGGCTGGGAGCTTGCTATTATCTCCAGTGAAAGCGCTGTGTTCCAGTACTTCAAGCAAATCAAACAATACTCAGAAGCTACCAAGCCTCCCTCCCTACCTACTCTCCCAGCAAACCATGTACCTGTTTTACAGAGCACAAAAGCAGTCTCCAAACTATTATTGCTGGGCCAAGAGCAGTGGGTTAGGCAGAGGTTGGAAACAGCTTTTGCACCCTTGCTGTTCCCCAGCTTTGAGACTATCCTGCTGTTTTCATTTATTGGGGAATTTGAGCAGACCTTCACGCTGGCACGTTCATGCCAGAGCTTGTAGGGCGTAAGGGGGGAGATCTGTGCAGAAGACGGTGGCCTTTTCCTGCAAGGTGCAGGGGACCGGAGCATTGTGTGGCTCTTGGGGTGATGAGGCTTTGTATCCTATTGTGGGTAAACCCCAGGACCGATAAGGGACCCATTGCCACAGACAACTAGAGGATAAGGGCAGCGATAAGGGCAATCACTTTAGGAACAGAAGGACATTGCTTATGGACATGGCCACCCTCAAACCTCCAGAGACTCTGCTTGGGAGACTGGGCTTCCCTGTCCTGCTCTAGAAGGAAACATGTCAAACTCATCCATTGCTAATGGGATGGAAACACAAAAAAAGGAATCCTCTTCATGCCCAATGAAGAATTTATCTGTGATTTTTAAGCTACCTGCTTCCATAGCATCACTTCAGTGAGCCTATAGAGAAGAGGAAACCCTGAACTTCATTGACCATAATTAGCCTACCAACTTGCTGTACATTTTAGGGCAGATTCTCAGCTGTTGTACGCTGTCACAGTTCAGATAATAGAAAGTGCATTAGCAATGTGCTATTTTGTCTACTGGCCTGCAGTGGTTAATCCCACACTCTCTGCTGGGGTACTCGTTGTCCCACTCAGTGCTTCCTGGAGGGTTTGATGCACCAGGCGAACGGGGTCCAACATTGTTTTGAAACTCAGATGAAATATGTGAGAAGTCCTGCAGGGTGGAAAGGAAAGGAAGGGTTACAGGAGTATACACAGCAGAAGAAACAGCAGATCTAATAATACTGCATAAACACGTTTACATGCATTGCCACAAAAACACGGCAGCGCAGAGCGCAGGGGGAGCCCCAGGGACAGCAGCGGATCCAAGCCCAGGACCCGAAACCACCGCAGTGGGACCTTGCAGAGTGCGAGTTGTTGCAAGCAGGTGTCAGCGCAGCAACATCTGTTTTACATCCCTCTTCCCCCCTCTTGTTTTCCAGGACCTCCCTCCTCGGGGGGTGGTGAACGGCTGCAGACAACGCACGGCCATGAAAGCCTTTGCCTCAGCGTGCTGGCAATCAAAATCGTTTTTCCACTTCAAGTGCAGCTCCCTTTGCAGTAATGCATTACCCCATCATAACGTACAGTAACAAGGTGAGGAACATCCACAGAAGCAATGCTCTCTCCATCAGCTGTCACTGCTGGCAATTTAACAAGGATGCTGCAGGACTGTTTTATCTGACAACGGATTAGCTTTCCTGATTTTTTGGGGTTGGCTTAATTACGTAACATTAGGCAATGTATATAAACAAGAGTCATGGTAGTTACCTGACCAAGAACATGATTTTCTCCAAAACACCCAAATTAGGGCAGTGGGCTTTTTTTTTTTTTTTTTTTTACATTTAATTTTTTATTAGCAAACATATGTGGAATGAAGCTTCACAAAATGCTGCCCTCAGCAACAGCAACTACCCCAATTAAAGTGATTATGAGGATCCCCTTTTCTGCTCATTTCTGGACTATCAGCAAATTACAGAAGCCACTTTTGCTTATGCAGAGCCAAAGCCCAATCACCGTGCTGGAGAAGTTACTTGGGATACCCTGAGYAGGCTGGAAATTAAAATCTGATTGAGGATCTGACCTTCCCCCATGTGCTGTCTTTTTATTATGGTCAGGATAACTGTGCTTCCACATCCCTGCTCTCCTTTGGTTTTCTTCCACTGCAATATCTGTTCCCAAATTAACAATTTCTGTTTTCTCAAAGTTAGCCCCAAACTGAATAGGTCACATTACGGGGAAAAAAAGCTATGTTCATTGCTAAAGCACTGTATGAATTTTGTGATATATAGCTAGCAAACATGTGAAACACAATTATTCAGCCAGCTGGGTGAATACTACAGTTAAAAGTATCATCAAGTAAATGGTAGCAGCTGTGAATTCAGAGCATATGTCCTCCACTGTGAATAGTTTGTCCAGTTCATATTCCAGATGGAAAAACTCTGGAAACCACTTGTCTCCTCCTTTGTATACTGGCAAGTTCTCTATAAGGTATAGGAAATGTTTTTTGCTACAGCCAGTTTTTCCTCCAGTTACATTTTCTTAATAGCAGGTTTAAAGAGGAGAGACTTTGACCCCGCGGGCTGGCTCCCCGAGCCAGAGGCACAGCTGAGGATGGTTTGCTTCAGCAGCTTTTACACGTTCACAGCACCAGTCTATAGGACTTGCTTTGCTCCTATGCTGTTAGTATAAGCATACATGCAAGYGCACGTTGCATGCTCTCGGCTCTCTGCCACAAAAGTGTTTTTCTCCTGTTGCCAGGCAGTTTTTGGAAAAATACTGATTTTATATTTTGTTTGTGACATTCCCTCTATCCTTTTCTCCTCCTCCTGGCAATGCCCCCTACCTGGATCCCTGCTATTATCCCATGCCCTTCCAGTCCCCCCTTCTCTCAGCAATACCAGGAGAGGGGTTTCTCACTATCCAACCCATCGTTTCAGATGACCGGACAAGGCTGGGGGACCAGGTGCACAGGGAGCTTTYACCAGGGGCATGCCCGATTCCCACATCTTCCCCTGCTGAAAGAGCCTTCATTGCTACATTGCACAAATCTGCCCCATTTGTGGGGGTCCTCGTGCTCCCAGCTCAGCACTCTTGAAAATGTCACCCCCGAACTACGAGATCTGCAGGCTGATGGAGCCAGGAGAAGACTCTCCTGGGGACAACATCGATACCCAACATCCCCAAACCACCCAGAAACCAGCAAACCCAGCGGGAAGCAGGGAAAGGGTGCGGTTCATGTCGCAAACCCTCTCTCCCTCTAAGCGCCTACCTGCTGCCCGGGAGGCGAGGCGTTCATGGGGGGCTGTACCTGTAGTGCCATGGGGGGGGAGAGGAGGGGCTGCTGGGGGACCTGCTGCATGCTGAGGGGCTGGCTGAGGAGGGAGCTCTGCGGGTGGTGCAAGGAGAGCTGCTGGTGGAGGGGGGGGCTGATCTGGAAGGAGGGTGGCGGGGAGGCACTGATGCTGGGCAGCATGGGTTTGGAGGTGAGGGTCCTGGAGAGGCTGGGGTGAGGGTGGCCACGGTAGTTCTGCAGGTCCGATGGGGACAGGAACGAGCCCAGGCCGGGGTAGGGTGAGGAAGCCTGCGGCGGCATTGGGTACATGGGCTGCTTGGGGGGGATCATTTTGGAAGGTGGATTGCTCTGGGCACTTTTCGTCTCCCCCTGGTCGGCAGAGCTCTGTGGGAAAACAGAACAGAAGGTGATGAGGAAGGAAGGGAGGAAACATCATTATGTGTCCCGAGACGTCCATCTGTCCAACTGAGCTACCCAGACTCCCCGCGGCTCCTGCTCCTCTCCCACCAGCCAGCAGAAGCACTTGCAGCCCTGCGGCTCGCTGGGTGACCGCAGGCTGGGTGCAGTGTCCACATCTGGGAAATTAAAGTCCAGTAACTCAACCGCGCCTTCGGCAGAGCCTGGAGCACCAGAGGGGCATTAACTGGCATGGAGGCAAACCGCCTGCCTGCAGCTCACTCCTTAGGTCCACATGGGTGGGTGACAAAATCACTTTTGCTTCCAACAGAGAACAAATGGGACTGTAAAAACTCTGCTTTCCTAATCTCGTGCATTCCTGCAGCCCTGGTGGGGTCTATGATGCACAGGACAATGGTGGCCTCATTTCTGCAGGAAGAAGAGAAGAACAACGGGACGTTTTCTGGCTCAGACAATGAGGTTTTTGTCCTGCGATGGGCTCTGTAATGATACTCCAGATCCTTTCTCACCCGGCAGCCAGGATCACTCTGTGCTGTTTTACTCAAAACAAAGTTGCTCTTCTGCAAAGAACTGGTCATTGGAGAAACTGGAAAAAAATGAAACCACGGAGCACGGTGACTCCATGCCTTCCATGCCACCTGCCCCACACCACTGCTAGGCACATTCAAGGCAAGACCCTCAGAGGTTTCCAGAGGGACCAAGAAGAGCTTTTAAACCCCCAAACAGTCCTTTCCATTCCCTTTTTTTGTCCTTGCTGCTGTTCTGTTTACAAGTTAAGACAGCTAACAGTGCTCATGTCTGTAGAGGAGCTTTGAGCCTTTCCAGCCCACCACCACAACCACATGGATCCTGCAGGTGACGGTTGATTTGGGACATCACATTATTTCCCATGGCAGCTGAATGCGATGGTTAAGTACTGAGGGTGTGGTATAGTACCAAGGAGAAGCTTTGAAGGGAAAACAACTTGATACACACACCCACAGCCCAAGGGCAGCACATCCCCCTGAGCCAGAGCCACCCCAAATCCACAGGCAGCAAATGCCTGTGTCCCCTCTCCGAAGGCATGGAGGAGGGCAAGGCGCGAGGTCCCCTGGGATGGGCATCCACGTCTGGAGGATTGGGATGGGCAGGTGCTTGGCCCATCATCGCTGCCCCAGGTGCAGCCTTGCAGCACCGGGAGTTCCCGTATGAACCTGAAATCCCCTGAAAGTTCACTATTAGGTGCCGAAATGGGCTCCCTGCGTTTTGCCTGACAGCAGTGCGTTAAGCACATATGTGCTCACATGCTCATCAACCCACAGGTGTGGATCTTACTCCCTAAAACCCCTGCTCTCGGCTGAGCGTGCATGGGAGAAGCAGGACCCAGGGTCCTGAGCAGCCAGAACAGCCCAAGTGCCCGGACCGSGGTGCAGGCAGGGTGCTGGCACCTGGCCGCTGCCCAGCGCTGGCCGGTGAGCCCAGGGCTGGCATGTCATCTTCCCCAGGGCCAGTCACCGCTGTCACCCACGGTGAGCCTCGTCCTGCCCTYGCCAGCTCTCCCTCGTTAGCTGCACTTGCACCCTGAGAGCTGGGCGAGGAACAGCCGCTGGCGGTGGGGACAGGCAGCAGGGACCCCTTCGTCCCCAGGCAGGGACCCTCCTCCCCTGCTGTGACACCTGCTGATGAAGACAACCCGCAGCGGGGTCTCGTTTCGGGGTGCTAAAGGCAGAAGGCAGCCTGGCGCCCGCCCTAACTGCGCTGCAGAGCATTTCTTTTAGCTCCTCAGGAAGGTGGCTAACATTGGTATCAGTTCTGATAGCACGATTAACCGTATTTCTTATAAACTCGCTCCTCCCCGGAGAGTCCCGTGAGTTGCAACTAATTCAGCATTGCCACGTCCAGCGACCGTGCGAGCGCGGGCTGTACCTTGGAGACGAGGCTGGCCCGGTACGCTGCCAGGGCTTTCAGGTACTCCTTCTTCGCGGCTTCTGTTTTCCTCTTGTATGCCTGAAAGGACCAAGCAATGGATAATAATTAATAAAGCAGAATAGGGTGCTGCTGGGCTCGGCTGCACCCTGCAAAAACGTGTGCATGAAAAACTCATTTCTGCTGGAGAGGAATTTACCCCAAATCAAGCAGATAAAGCCCCTGGATTGGACCACGCTGGGATTTTTGGAGGCGTCGCAGGCCAGAGCGGTCTGCGTGCCTAGGCAGATATTTATGCACGTCTGCTGTAAGAGACATAGCCTGATTTTATAGGGTGAACTCAATGAAATCACTTCCCGACAGGAACCGGGGGGGAGTGTGATCCAGGCTCTTGGAAGAGCAAGACAAGAGCCAAAATCCCCAAATGACAGGACTAGCTTAAAAAATGGTGAGACATTCAGAAATCCTAAACCACTCATTCGTTTTCTTGGCTTTCCCGTTATTAAGCCTTTAGAGCTCAACACTCTCCAGCTCTTCTCCGCAGTCCTGACAGCTGGGAAGTCCTTTCTCAGCATATAAAAGCTGAGATTTTTGCCTAATCTTAGGACTCTGGGAGCTGGGGCTTGCAGGGAAACAGCAAGTATCAGGAGAGTTTGCTACCCCAAGAAAAAAAAAATAAAGCTTTGTAAGAGTGAATTATTGTTTATTCTTCCTTCTCTCCCCTGTAAGGAGACATGTTTCATGATCGTTTCACAGTGCTGGTCCCCTTTCTGCCCAGAGTTTGGTCCTCCACGTATATAAAAATAATGGTGTAATCCAGCCTGTCTCAAGCAGCGTGAGTCCCCGGGGGGTTAAACAGATTAAACCGAGCAAGCGAGAAGAATATTTTAAAATGGAATAAAAATTGCAGCAAAAAGGCAGAAACTCCAGAGAAAAATACCCATCAGTCCTCTCCTCCACTGGAAACTCAAAGCCCTCCTCAAGCGGTGCACCGAAAGTTGATTTCAATTAGAACAGATTTGCATACATTTAATTCTGCTTTAAAAACGACAACAGCTTTCAACAGTCAGGACGCTGAAGCCTGGTGGGAATATTTAACTCCTCTCCCCTGCAAATTTCCATGGCCACAGCAGCACCCCAGACTCCCTTCTAACACTGACCTCCGAAGGGAAAATAACCTTCCAGCAGTTAACCTATCCACTTATCTGAATTTCAGTTTAAAATCAGTACAGATAAATTCTATTAAAAATGGTTTGAAAACCTTATTCTCATTGCTAAATCAGAGAGATTCTCATAATGAAATGTTTTGACTTGACACACTGGAGGTCTCAGATGGTAATTTTCTGAAAAGGAGCGTTTTCCTAAGTTTGTCTTTGGCTTTATGGTATTCAGGAATTATTATATGTTTGCTCCATTCAGAACAAAATTACATTTCAAAATGTCAGCCTGAAGAAGAGTTTGCCTGTGAAAAGCAACTATTTCTTCAAACTGTATCAGTTCCCCTAATAGAAGCTATTACCTTTCCCTACAATCCTCACCTCGCGTATGCCTGTAGCCCATCGCAGCGACACCGCTACAGCATTTGCTGTAAAGCAGGAATGGGGGGTGTCCACCAGCTCTGCTGCTAACGGATGCTCTTAAATCCGGTACCTGATGCCTGCACAGCAATGAAATACGAATTCCTGTGTCTCAGGCTGGTGTAACAGTGGCCATAGCTGGGTGCTGATGTATTAAAAACATATATATATTTTTTCTCCTCTGTAACAGCAAAAAATCAAGAGTGGTTTTGCTTTTTTTTAAATCTGGGACAGTGGGAAATCAAAGTATGCACAGCCACGTGGAGACGAATTCAATTATTAGGAAGACTGGTCTGGAGAAAACCCTGCAATTTATGGACAGTCAGAGGGCAGGTAAATGAGACTTCCTTAACCTAAATGCAAATAAATGAATAACCAATAAATTCTGTGCCTATCTTCATCTCCATCACTCATTTTTTCTGCTACACCCTTTTTTTTTCCACTCTTCATCTGCCCTTGTCGTTTTCGGACAGCGCGGTGCCGCACTCGTATTCGGAAAGCGCTGCCGGGCGGTGTCTGGTGCAGCACGACTGGGAAGGAGCAGCCGAGCGGCGCGTCCTCCCGAGGGGAGAGGGGATCGCTCCGAGGAGGAGCCTCCCTGCTGCTGGGGCCAGCCCCTGCTCCAGCCCTGGCCACGAGCAGGGCTACAGAGGTGGGTAAGAGGGCGAGCCCCGGCGGTGTTCCCTCCGATGCTCCTCTGATGCTCTCTCCAGCTCTGGAAGGTTCCTGGTGGATTGCCTTGTTTGTGACCACAGACACACAGAGTGGTTTAGGTTGGAAGGGACCTTCAAAGACCATCCAGTCCAGCCCCCCGCCATGGGCAGGGACATCTTCCACTAGATCAGGTTGCTCAAAGCCCYGTCCAACCTGACCTTGAACACTTCCAATGATGGGGCATCCACAACTGCTCTGGGCAACCTCAACACCCTCATTGTAAAAAACCATCCCTAAGGGTCTCCTGCCGGGACTTCTGCAGTCCTGCCCTGCACGCCGGGGGCTTGCTGCACCCACACGGTGCCCCGCCGAGGACACCGAGCAGCGAAACCGCAGCCTGCCGCTGGGGAAACGCCGCGCTGACGTGGGAAGAGCGGATCCGAACAAAACTTCTCACGAATCCTCTGTGTAAAGGCAGCTCTAGTGCAGTATTTATAACCTTTAAAATTTTAATTTAAACATTGACAAAACCATGTTACTTTCTAATTAAATCCCATTTTCTCCCAGGGATTTTAATTTCAAAGTAATTTATCAGATTTAAGGATCCTCAAAACATTTTACATGTTTTTTTCCCTAACCTGCCATGCCCGCTGATTTATTTTCCTTATTCGTTAGCAGGAGGATTCATTAGTCATTAAGCAAGTGGGTGGGTTGGGGGGGGGGGAGCAAAAACGGTTAGCGATTATGAAAACAAAATTCAGAGCTGTAAGAAGCATATGTTGGGATCGTAATCCTGACACCTCTGTGTCTCAGCAAAGCAGCTAGTAATTGTACCATAATGAAATGTTCTTGTTTGATAACCAGTTAATTAGAGAAGACAATTATTCCAAACCCCGCTGACGCCCACGAACGGCTCCATGTCGTGCAGGCACTGAATGACAGCCAGAGCTGTTATCGGTAACCTCTGCATCCCAGCCTGCCTGCTTTAGCAGAAACGCTGCTTTCCAAGCCTGGAGAAGGATGAAAAGAACCCAAACTCTCCCCAAAAAATCAAGGGGTCCACTGATCCCAAGTGCAAAGGTCTCTGCTGCAATCCTACATGGAGTATGGGGCATTTTGCTTCAAAAAAGAGATAGACCATCAGGAGAGAAGAGATGAAAAGTGCAGCAAAGGTCTCCAGGAGGAGGGCTGAAGGACTCAGTTTATTTAGCTAGGAGAGAAGACCAAGAGGAGCCACAGCCTCCAAATGCGACACAGCAAAGAAAGAGGCAATGAACGATCCTCTGCATCTACTGCAGATAGGAAAAGAGGCAATAGGCTTAAATTGTAACAAGGGAAATGTTGGCTAAGCAAGAGGAAAGCGTTCCTAACAGTAAGGATAATTAAGCACGGGAAGAGATTGCCTGGGGAGATGTGTAATCTCCACCACTGAAGGTTTAAGAACAGATTAGGCACACATCCATCAAGAATGGCTTAAGTAGAGATGATCCTGACTTCAGGCAGCAGTATGGTCTGGTTGACCTCTTAAGTCTCTCCTTGCCCTCCTTTCTATGATTCCATGACTGTTTTTTTTTTTTCCCCAAATGTATAAATTTGGATTTTATTCTGCTTGTAAATCTGGAGGGTTTTTCTTGTAACTATTATACACTTTCCTGCAAGATATCTCTTGGGATCATCATAACTTACGGCTTATTCATAAGATGACTCAAAAGATGACACTCCCTGCACGGCGGTGTCTGCCACACCACCCTTCTCTTTGCATATGGCCTCCACACGGCCATCGGAAATGCATATGGCAAACACGGCCATGTCATCCTTATTCCTTCCCAGCTCTTCCTCCTCTCCTCACACCCTCCTCTGTATCCCTCCTGCTCCCTTCTTGGGGAAGACTTATTCTGTCCCTCCTCCCATTAAAACCAACTAACCTAAGCTACATTTACTGTGTAAATCTCAGCACATCTCCTTCGGACTAACACCTATAGTCTGGATTGCTAAGCCCTGAGGTCAACAAGCTTGGACAGGGGAGGCACCTGTCAATGATGCCCATCATGAGGTTGCTGGTTAAGCAGTGCTCCAATTCCCCCAGGCTCTCCCAGCTATGCCACGGGAGCTGTTGAGCATCTGACAACCCTGAGGACACCTACATAGAAGGCTCTGGCTATGGGAACTATTTGCATGGTTTCAGGAGAGCTCCTCCTTTACCCTGGTGGAGATACGGTGTTGTGAAGCAGTCCTTTGGAGAATGGATAAACCCATAATCAAGTAGCAATTACCATTGATTAAAGCATCCTGAAAGATTCCTGCTTTCCTCTGCCTTGACTTCATGGTGCCACCTGGCTGTAAGTCATCTATCACTCCATGTGAAGGCACAAGTGTGTTCCCAGGACAACCCACAGAAGACTCCAAATGAAACAGAGGAGGAGGTTGACAAATCCAACCCCTAATCTCCAATGAAAGGCACACTTCTGATCTTGCTCTCCAAGAAGAGAAGTCACACTCCTGGAGCTGCTTTAAGAGCAGTTCTGACCCTTCACATCTTCCCTATCATTATCCTGGTCTCCACCAGGCCTCTCTTGAAACCTTGTTTGGGATTGGTGCTTTCATCCTTCTCCAGTACATGGCTTTCCTTGACACTCAGAAGATGCTGAAACCTCCTTCAAGCCCAGGGCAACTGGTTCGACCCTTCCAGCCTCTGGCAACTGGTTGGACCCTTCCAGCCCCTCTCTGCCAAGGCTTTGGGGCAGCAGCAGGAAACTGCAACCAGTGGTGGCTCCACCGCTGACAGCTCTGTACAATGCTGGAAGTGSGCAGTTTGATGGCCACGCTGTCAGGCAGCACCTGCAGCATGTGGTTCCCATGGGATCTCTCCCCTGTGATGGCTCTGCTGTAATACAGCTTTACAGCTGGCCTGAGATGCCTCTGTCCCACTGCAGATATATGCAGTGTCCTGTCACCAGGTGATGTATCAGGTTCGATGAGCAGATGGATCTGATTAGATGGGTGATCTATTATTTTCTGCTGAGTGAGTAATTTTTCTGCTGGGTAATTTATCCCTGGAGTGTGAACACTGTGTTATTCTCCAGGCTGTGCATTTGTATGGGAAAATCACATATGCATTTGGCCATGGAGTCACTTAGCACTACTGAACTGGTCCTGGTGAAGCAGGGCTATCGCGAGCAAGAACTCATCTCCGGTACCTTTGTGTCCCCAGTGAGTCCCCAGACTCATAAACTCAACTGGAAATGCTGATTTTGTCTGACTTTGCTTCTGCTCACTTTGGATGGGAAGCCCTGGTTTAGCCTGAGGTTCACTCAGCAGATTGCTCAGGAACTTCTTGATGCCTCTGCTCTGAGTTTCCAGGGTCTAGGGAAACATCAACCCAATGCTTTGAATTTGTTGCTGGAATTCCTAGCAAAAAAAGAAGCAGGTTCCAGAGACATCTGCAGCTACCAGCTTAGCAGTGTTCCCATGCTCCATCATCACCAGGCTCCAAACCAATATCCTTTTCCCCCAAAATACAGTGGGCAATGGGAAGGTGCTCAGAGGGGGGATAAGAGAACACGGCAGAGAAGAGCAAATCCCACTGGTGACTTCTCAATATGCTCCGGAGAGTTTCCAGGCTTATCACCCCACTGAAATCCCCCTGATGGAGGACAGCCACCCAGGGCTGGGTGTCACCTGCTCTTGAGCAGAGACGGCCACGGCAGGGCTGGTGGCCCCGGGGAAGGAGGGGAAGGGGCTGCAGCCCTGCCGGGTGGCACGAGCTGGGAGCAGGCTGTGAGCACTACGTCCGTGCCGGGGAAAAATCCTTCCTAGTGAATTAGCAGAGTTTGCTCCAATCTAGTGCTCAAATTCTTCTAATTTCTGTCAAAGCAGGCAGCCCTTTTAAACCTCGCTGGATAACGCTGCAAACGCTGGTCTGTATCTGCTAATGAAAAAAAAAAACACCGAGGTACGGGGTTCTGTGAGTCCCGAGCAGGGACCTGGAGCTGCAGGCGGATTACTACGACAGGTACCCCATTTGATGATAATGGCTGAATTAGCATTTCACTCTCCACCAAAGTCTAAGCTATCTCTACAGGAACAGCTGCTAAACTATTTGCAAAGTTCAAAGAGTATGTATTAATATTTTTTTTTTCCCCGAGTCACATTCTTCAGATTCCCATGTAAGCTTCTTAGAAAGGGCCATGCCAGCTGTTGAAGAATGAAGATTACAACGTCCTGCTAATGCAGCGCTGGAGATATTTAAAGGTTTTGTTATTTATTACTGTTATGCACACACGGCCACACTGGAAGGGGTTAAAATGGGGAAGAAAACGGCGCTTTGCTGAACAGGTGTCCTTGAGCAGTACCCAAGGACACAGAGATTGCTAATCCTGTATTCCACAGCATGATCAAATCACCAGGCAACAGATATAAATAAAAAAAGGCAGGAAATAAGGAAATTTAGATACAAGTGTGTCAGAGGGAAAATGAAGATTCATTGTGAAGAGGCTGAGAAGAGAAGAAGAAGAAGGAACAAAATGACAAAGGCACAAATGATAAACCAGTAAGAACGAAAGAAAGGCGGGGGGAAAAAAGCCTCTCTGTGAAATACATGTCTGTGACAGCAGCAGCCAAATCAAAGATGCTCCTAGATTATATGGTTTCTTGCATAATATGCATTCTGGTTCCCGCTCAGTGTTTGTCTTTCAGCTAGTGCGCAGGGAAAAAACCATATCTGAAATGGGACGTGAGCAACCTTTATTTTGCTTGTTTCATCAGGAGGAGAAAGCAAATTTGCTTTGTGGGAGCAGCAGCACCTGCTCAATGGCAAATAAATAGCTACAGCTTTGATATTACAGTGCATATAATCATTATCAGCACAAATAGCAGAGGATTAACCCTCCGCATGCCAGCCTGAGCTACCTGGCAAAGGGGTGGCATCTCGTTTCTGCCTCAGAAATGCTCCACGTAGCGTCTGTGGGGTGAGCGCAGCTGGAGCGGGGCTGAGGCTCTGCCTGCCTGTGGGGTGGCACAGGACCACCCTTCCTAGCCCGAGGCACTGGCTGTGTTGCACCGGCWGCGTGGCTACAAGCCACCGGCACTAGGCTTTCCTCATCCCTTCGGCACCAGCACGGTGGCCACCCCACACCCTACATAACTCCTCTGTGCATGATGGAGCTAGGAGGGACGGATGGACACGTCTGCAGGCACAGCAGGGCATGTGCCGGGGCTGCTGACACGTGGTGGGGGATCACAAGTCCAAAATGCCCTTGGCTGAGGTTGGGTTTATCAGCCAGCTTGCTTTGAACCCCCTCCCWGGTTGCTCCCTGCCTGTTCTGCCTGCTGTTCTCCCACAAGGCAGGAACCAAAACACACCCAGGGCTGGGGAAATGCTGTGCCCATTGGAAAGTGGAAAATCAGGTTTGTAATCCTCATCTGAAGCAGAAACTAACAGTGATATAAACAACTGCTTAATAATTGCATGGTGGGGCTGGGGTCTGCACATCGGCCCTCCGGAGACACAATGCCCCAGCCCCACCCTGAACATCTCAGGCTGTGAGGGATGCCAGCCCAAAATCACATCCTCCAGCCTCAAATCCACCCTCTTTTCTCATGCCAGGAAGAGGGGAAGCTTTCTTTAACAAAAACCTTGGTCCTAATTGAGCAAGAATGTCCAGATTTGACCTCTTGCTTGCCTACTTTGCCATTGCTGTGTTGGCTTTTCCCCGGGTTGTCTTCTGCACGGCTTTCTGCAGTGAGGATATGAAGATATTCAAAACCACTGTTGTCACTAGAACTAGAAGCAGCGCACTGGGTGAAATACTTCCCTTTTCCACCTTTCCATCCCTGCCCAGAGCACGATGCCCCTGCCCGGCGATGAGTCGAACCACGGTCCGGTGCAGCCATGTGGCAGTCTGGACTCCCAGGTGCCAGCAGGATTTTGGCCAGTGATGGCATCACCGCGTAGCTGTCCTGCTCGGTCACCGTCCCCTCCTGAGACGTGCCAAGGGAGTGCTTGGCATGGGCTGCTTGCCTTCATCATAAATGCATGCATCATGTCCTGCAGCCCTCGGGAGAAAGGATCTGCAGGACATCCTAGGCACTCGTTTTCACGTATTAAAGATAATTTGTTAGTGTTTTTTTTTTCTTTTTCCTTTTTTCCTTTCCATTGCATCGCCTTATGTATCTAAACAAACTTGACTGGGGATGCTGGCAGGGGAAAGCAAACAGGGACTAAATAAACTCTCTTCCAGCCAAACACTTCAAGAGCGAACGTGCCCCGTCGCACAAACCAGCAATACGGTGCCAGAGCCAAAGATAAATAGCGTCCCTCCAGCTGGAGTCCCGGGCAGGGAGGTAGCTGTCGTGGGAGAAAAGTATACAGCTGGAGACAAAGCCAGGAAGTTAATATTTAAGCATTCAGACAAGGAACAAATGACTTAATTAAATCAATTACAGAGGGAGAAATGGAGCCACTTAGAAAGCGTGTGTAAAGAGACGGCAAGGCTGCTACTATCTCATAAAAGAGAAGAAGGGAGAGTTAACAGGGAAGATAAACGGACTGGTCTAATCCCTGCTGTTAATTAAGAGCTGAGCATTTGCACTGCGCTGAGTCAGGGTCGCTCCAGCACTTCCATTATATAAACCACATCTGCAGCCAAGCTCAGTGCCCAGTCTACAGAGATATTCGTAACCAGATGGAGTAAGGGAGAGGCAGACCGAGATGTTGGGAGGGATGAAAGCAGGAGAAAGAGGTGACATAAAAGCTTTTCCATGTTCCTGAACTTCCCACACCTTGCACCAACAGCCCAAGCCCAGTGCCTGCCCTGCAGCTTCCCGGGCGGCAGGGCTGGGGCCAACCTGCTGCAGAAGGAGGGGACCTTCTTCCCTTCTTCAGCCCAAGAAATTCCTGCGTGATCCCCCAGCGATCAGTCCAACGAGGAGAAAAGGGAGGATCATGAAAACATCAAAGCAACACATTGCACAGTATGGAGACTCCAAATGGATCAGCAAAAGGGCTTTCACCCCAGCAGATGCCTTGCTCTTATTCCCGACTTGGTGCGGGGTGGAAAGCAAGGCTATTTCCTAGAATGACTTCCATTTAAAGGACTTTTTTTCCTCCCTGCTGCTCCCTCCCCAAACGTAGCGGCTTCAAATGCTGGCCATGGACATCCAACGGGAGACGGAGCCRGCCTGAAGTCGGCAACCAGGCTCTAGGAGAAAGGGCTCACCGCTYGTGGGGGGAGTGTCAGTTAAAGCATGTTTGGGTTCAGAGACACATCATACGCAGTGCCAAATCTCACTCTGCCTAATAAAAAGACATACTTGCTGCGGAAAGTGTTCCCTGGGGTTTTCTCAATAGGCAACATGCAATTACAGGCTTTTGTAAGTGACTCAGCATCAACAAAACAGTTAAAGCAGGACCTAGAAGTCTCCGTGTGAAGCAGACTGAAAGTAGTTGACAGCTTTGGGGCAGGAAGGTTTCCTCTCCGAGGCCACTTCAGACATCTCCTTCCTAAGCTTTTAAAGCCTTAACGTTAGATTTCAGGCCAGCGATGTAGAGAGTTAATAGTTTTTAGCCAGTTTGCCATCACTCCTTGTAAGTAAATAAGCAAACACAAACCCATCTCCCATCCAAGGCTGTAAAAACCCCGTGTCAGGGAAAGGCCACTGATGTTTTTGCAAAGTATGATTTATCAAGAATAATTAGTTGTCATAAAAATTTGCTCTTCCCCATGTAACAACAGAGATTTTTCTAAAAAAGGGGCAGAGGCAAAACAAACTTAGCGCATCCTTCTGCAGCCCCATCCCTGCCCTGCCTGCGACGTGGGTCAGACCCTCCCTCCTCGGGGCATGCGGGTGGCAAAGACCCGTGTGCAGGGCACCCCAGGGAGGTGTCCAAGGGCCAGGTCACATCACCGCCGCACCGGCTCGGCGCTGGGAGCGTGGCATGCAAACCGCTCGAGCATCGCTTCGAGTGGCAGTGGGCACTTCAGCACCGCTCCTGAAAATAGCCTCTGTTTCTGGGCATACACTTCAGCCTGTTTAAGCCCCTGGCCATGCTCCTAACGTGCTTGGGGAGACTCTGACGCTCTGTACCGTGGAAAACCACATTTCAACAGTTGAAAGAAAAAAAAAAAAAAGAGATCAGTAACTCACTTGTTTTTGTTCTTCTCCCAGACTGTCCCACATTGACGCAACAATTTTTGATACGTCTCCGAAGGTAGCATTGGGGTTTTGCCCTTTGATGGCTGCTTGCGTGTCTCTGAAAAACAGGGCGTAGGCTGACACAGGCTTCTGGGGCTCATTGGGATCCTTCTTTTTCTTCTTCTTTTGGCTTTTGGGCTTTTTGCCCAGGTCTGTTGATGGTCTTTTCTCTCCAGTAACCTGCAAAACCAAGAGACGTCCCTTAGCGGTCAGCTGGGAGTAGTCTGATACGAGTCCCTGCAAAGCTTCTTAGCAAAGGGGACGAGAGCGGGCACGGGCAGAGAAGGGCTCCAGCGCGGCGAGGAGGACAGCAGCCCTGGGGGTCTCTTTGGCCCCCGGGAGCCTCCCAGAATCATTACACAAACTGCTGGTGGGTGCCTGAGCCCAGCTTGGGTGCCTCCTCACAGCCCGGTTCACAGCTTGGGTTCGCCCCTTGCTGCTCCAGTGGTCCCTGCTCCAAAGCTGGGGCTTTCCAGACACTCATCCTCCGTCACCCCCCTTCCCCCTCCTCCTCCCCGGCATCACAAGCTCACTCTCTCCTTGATCCTCTTCTGAGACTTCTCCAAACACCTTGCTTCCCAGCCAGATCCCTTTAGCAGTCCATGAATTTTTCCAAACTCGGCTTCCACATGGTTTCTGATTTCCAGCCCAATAATCCCCCTTTGCAAACCGCTTCTGACTTTTCTCGCCCGCATGTGTGCCGGCAGCTCAGCCTCCCTGCTCCCGAGGCAGGAGGGTCACGAGCACCGACCAAGCAGCACCAGCATCACGTTAGCCATCACACTGGGGCCATCCAAAATTTGTTTCACCCTGCTCACAGGGATGTACTCCTATCCAGGAAAAATATCCAGGAATTAAACTATTTTAATCTTATGCATTAAATGCTTTGCATGCACCGCTCACTCTGTACGGCCGGGCCGGGTGCAGCCGGATGACTAGCTCTGGCTGTATCCACGCTCGGTGCCCTGTGGGTGGTTGAACCAAGGGGAGCAGGACACGGGCAACAGTAGTTGGACTTTGTGGCTGCTCAGCACGAGACACTGCAAGCAGGCTGGGAAGTAAAACAGCAAGGTGGAAACAGGGATGTTGTGAAGGCAGCACAGAAAGAAGATCCTATGGCTGAGCCTCCTCCGGGATGCCCTGGGCAGCATGTTGAATATATGGGACYGCAGAAGCCTCTGTGTGACGGTGTGCAAAGGAGAAGACCCCTGGAAAGTACTTGGACACACATCAAAGCTCTCAATGCATTAACTGTGGTCAGTGAAAGCTCGCACCACAGGGAAGCACCATTATCCTTATTTTATAGCAGAGGAAAAACCTCAATACACCAGTGGTTAAACACGGCAGAGAATAAAACCGCTGCCGGCCGGCTGCTGCAGTCTGGATCTCTGCATCCTCGAGGGCAAACAGGGCACCAGCACCTCCGCCTGCAGACCCACGCTGCTCAGGCACCAAGTGCTCAGCCGCTACCTGACTTTGGCAGTCCCTGCTCTACCAGGTGCACGGGCTAATTATATTACTTAGAAAGTTGCCCACCTCACTTAGATGTCTAAAAAAAAAAAAAAAAAAAGAAAATCAATTGACACAGGTCTAAACACAAAGCCGTTGCGAAAACTGTGCCTCCCGGTGAGCGCTGGGAGCAAAAGGCCTTTTCTCCTGATGGATTTGCTGATTTGATTGCGTGCTTGGGAGCGCTGGGATTTAAGAGGCTTCACTTGAGCTGGCACAGGCCAGGCACGGGGAGGAAAGGGCAGCAGCGCTCCTGTTCTCTGCTCAGCAGCTCTTGACTGGTCATTAAGTTCAGTATCAGCGCAGTGACATTTGTCAAACAGACAATGACCATTAGTGAATGAGCAGAGAGACCAAAAAAATTGCATTTAATTTAAAATTGCCCAATTGGGCTTGAATGGGAGGCCTGGAGGTGAAAGGCCAGCTTATTAGGAGAAAAAAAATGCATGACAGGGCTTCAGCCCATTAGCGAGTGAGATGGTATTTTAACTAACTGTAATCCTGTTTGATTCAGTTAAGTGCCGCGGGGGGGACCTGCTCTCCTCACAGCCGTTGACCAAGCGAAGGAGCCRGGAACAGGCGCAATGCAACCACAGCCACGACAACACTTTTACGGTCGGTACTGCTTAGGCAGCCCCAAAGAGCAAATGGTATTTATGGAAAACAGACGCTGCCTGCAAGGCTGCCTGGAGCCGGCAGTTCCCAGGAGGGAGCAGAGTAGGTCAGGACTTTGCCTGGTTTTGCTGGGGTTTACCAGGTGTGACGCAGCACAGGATGAGACAACAGCCCAGCCCTGGACTGCAGAAGATGCTTGAACAACCTAAGCCATGTTCAGGGCTAAAGGCAAGCCCCGGCGAGCCAGTGCCTCGCTGCCCCAGAGCAATGCATCCCCCCAAGGGTGAGCCACAGTCAAACCGACCGTGAAGGCTCATGCAGCGGGATGAAGCGCGTGGTCACCAGCCCYGACGTGGACCTGCTCTGGAGAGGCAGCAGAAGCTATGTGCAACATCAGGTGTGGACTGGGGCAATTCACAGGTGACAGCTACGATCCCATAAGCAGGTGGCTTGGTGCCTTTGTAGATGTCGAACCCATGAAAAGCAGGAACCTCAGGGACACCATGATTCTAATAACTATGGAGAGAGATTGCTAATCCAACTGGAATCTGGGCTATAACTACCTCTCCCTCCCATGCATGTGTACACCCCCCCCAAAGCAACGAAGCAGGTAAATGCATCGGTGAGGCTGGGAGACCTCCTAAAATCACAAGCTCCCTGGCTCTGAGGACCTACTGGACCTGAACCACCCGCTGGCATCAGACCCATTTCTTTAACGTGTGAACTTCTCAGTTACAAGATTAATTTCCGCTTGTTAGACCTTGCTTTGATGACTTGTAGCAGAAAGACCCTTAATGGCCATACAAAAAATGACCAATGGGTGAATTCAACAGCTGTGTAGATAGAGAAAGCAAACAGAAACCTGCAGGCCACACCGTGGTTCTGCTGCTTTCTTTACACTCACGGTCTCCTTCCTCCATCAAATACACCACTCCCGTTCCACCTGTCTTGCTGGGTACTTTATAGGGCAGAAAAATGAGGGGGCATGCCTTTAGGATTAGGAAAAATTCAAATCTCTGCAAGTTGTCATAATTTGGACATCTCCAAATTCTTCCTACCCCCACATCACTGGCTCAACGAGAACAGAAGATCCAACCCCAACGCTGTGTCCTCCCCAGTGACTCCTGCGGCTCCAGCCGGTCGGGAGAAAAGCTGGGTGATGCTGAAAGAGGCAGAGTGAGAGAATCTGGTGTGTAACTAAGCTGAAACTCATTTTCCACTGACGTGAAAGATTTCAGCTCCCAGGTAATTGCCTGGAGCTGTGTGAGACGGGCTCTGGGAGACGGCAGACCGCGGGGTGCAGCGGCTCAACCCATCCCACAGTGTCCCCCAAACGTGGAATCGCAGAGTTTGAGAAACGCCATCTATTTTCAATCACGTGTATCCCTTCTTTTACAGTTTTATTCCACTGAAGCTCAGTTTTCGCATCCACGGGTGCACTCTGCTTTGAAATGTCCTGATCTGAAGCGAAAGCTGCCAACAGATGAAAAACTACAGGGTTGGGAATACATTTGCCTGAATTTCATAGAATCATTTAGGTTGGAAAAGACCTTTAAGATTTCCATGGAAAAGGAAAGGTTTTTGCTCAGTCCTAGCGTTTTCCTAGTTTTCTGGTCTCTGCGCTGTTTGCTGCTCTGGTTATACATTCAAATCCTGTCACAACTGTCTATTTTTAGGGGACAAGGTTACAATACCAGCGCTTCTGGTGTAATCCTTGGATCAGCACTTTCCAGGAGAAGGTTTTCCACGAAAGGCTTTAATCAAAGTCCCGCAGGGAGCCCAGTGTTTGACCTGCAGGCATGGAGACCCACCAGGGGTTGAGGCAGCAACCTTGCAATTGCTGCAGTTTGTCCTCAGCAAATAACAGATGGAAGACTCGCAGAACACAGCATGTGGAGTTTGCTTTGCTGGTGCATTTTGAGAAAGATGGGCAACAACCAAGATGTCCCCAAAACCCTAGGAAATCCTTGGGTTTCACCAGCACTTGTGTTGGCTGTAGCGGCAGACTCTGTGCCACTAAGACGTTGCTGACTACCTAAAACATTGGCTGGGCGAACTAAAAGGCAGAAGACTCTTCCTCTTCTGATTTCTGTTTTTTTTTTTCTTAGCAAGCCATGTCCGGTGAGCTCAGTTAAATCCCACCCTGCGTTATTTTCCTTCCCTGTTTTAGTCTCCTCTACCTGCCACCAGAAATCTAATTTTGCACCCAAGCATTTGCAGAACCTTAGCCCTGAACCTGCTTTGCTCATCAAAACCCTCATYGGAGGAAACTCTGCAGGTTGATGGACCTGGAGAGAAAAGCCCAACTCCCATTGTCAGACTTGCTGCATGCACAACCCACGCATGTGTGCTAGCCTGCCATGCTGTACCTCACCCTAGGTTGGAAACAATCTCCCCATCCTTGGGAAAGTCTCCCATTAAATATATATTAAAAAAAAAAAAAGACCAAAAGTCTGTGCTCTTATTTAGCGCAATTTATCCCTCACTGAAAAACATCACCTGCTGTTCTCTCGCTGTCTGTTAAAACAGGCGTGACTGCACGTACCTTATAATGTGACTCTGTCTCCTCTTCCTGAGTAGAACTGGAGGGAGATGGTGTAGCAGACTTACTTCCCGGGGGCGATGGGGAACCATGGGTAACACCGCTCCGCATCCCCATCTGAGAAATCAGCTGTGACTGGCTGAGAGCGCTCATGGGGCCGGCTAACATCCCGGGGCGATTGATCAGGGGCACTTGACGGTTGGACTCATAGGACGTGGCGTCCGAGTGGACCATCTCCTGGATCTAAGTTAGGAGAATATCACTTTGTAATTAAAAAAGGTATTTATTTATTTATCATACTGTCAAATCACTTTACGATGAACTCCTATTGACTGATTTAAAATTATTCTACACAGCCGGCAAAGTCTTCCTCGTGCCCCCTTCCAAACAAGCCAAGAGAAAGAAACGAGTACCGTGCACCCGGGGCTCTGCTCCTGCCATCGCCCTGCCCACGGGGACTACAGAGAGGTGCTAAATTGTGTTTGTACATAGGTCTGTGTGTCCAGGAGGTGCCCCTGCCTGCCTCAGGGACCAGTGGTGTCTGGTACCTATCAGGGGTCTGAAAGAAAAGTTCAGAAATGAGCAATTTTTGGCCAAATGACCGGGAGAAGCGAGGGCGTTGCAATGTCCCAGGCATTTCTGGGGCCAAGCCTGGCTGCTGCACACGTGAGGCCATCGCTGAGCACCAGCACGTGTTGTGCCAGGGTATTTGGGGCCCRTGGCGGACAGTCCAGCCCCGGTACATCAGTGATGCAGCGTTAGAGGCCGTAGATCCCAACCATGCTCTTTCTGAGCAATACTTGGTGTTGACATTTAGTAACTGCATACATGAAAAAATATCTGTTTGTCTGAGTCTATGAAGGTACCACAACCAACCCTTCTGCATCATCTGTACAGATGTTGGGTTGCTAGTGCTACTGGGGTTAAACCTAGAAGTAGTAAGCACAAAAGCAGCCAGTGGAAGCCCCAGGTCCCCGCTCCCACCACGTCGGTCTGCCCAAAGCTGTGACACTACCATCAAGCCAGAGGTTTGTACGTCCCCGAGCCCCAGAGGCAGCGAGCACCCCAGCATGCCCYGAGACGGACCCCAGCGCGCGGGGGCAAGCTCTGCTGGTGGCCACCACCTCATTACAACTCCTCCAGGAGACGACTCTTCCGATTTTAAATATTGTAATCAGTTCCGATCCCACTCGAAATGAATGTAGCAGGAAGAAAAAAAAGTCCAGACAAGGGCAAAGAAAATTACTGGCTACCTGTTAAGATTTCCCAGCAAGGGAAGGGACCAGAAGCGATGCACATGTGTGCACGTATAAGAGATGAGAGAGGTGGCTACGTGATAGAGTTCTCCCCAAAAATAAAGTTTCCTAACACCTATTTATCTGTTCTCATAACACGAGAGCAAGGGGACATCTGATGGGACTGAAAGGCGACTAGTCACACAYGGCTGCAGGGACGCACGGACACAGCACAGGCCATCGGCACAAGCGCTGCCTCCGAGGCTGCTGAGCCCAACTGCCTCGAAAGATTCGAAAGCAAAATGAAACATATATATATGGCTAATAAGAAATGTCGAATGCTACATTAGACAAAATAAAAATATCTTGTGGAGCGTATATCCCCCCATGTCATGGCATAAACCAAAGTTCAAGTGGTTGGGTCAGACGGGAGCAGCAACAACCACCTGTCCTGGCCAAGGAGGGGAGATGAGATGAGATGAGATGAGATGAGATGAGATGAGATGAGATGAGATGAGATGAGATGGGGACAAACCTGGCCACGTTGTAGGTGCATGGAAGGTTCTGGGGCTGCCCTGCTCTCTGCTGAGCCAAGACCCCATTTCCAGTTTGTACCATTTTCCCTGAAAACCCCATTTTCACCCCAGGGTCCACCCCTGCCCGGCCACCCCCCGGCAGCAGGGCTCAGCCCCCCCGCAGCCCCGCGGGCAGAGCCAAGCTGCCRCACAGCCTCATCCAGCCACGGAGGAAGCCAGTGGGAGGGAGCGCAAACCCTGCCTGAAACGTTTTCCAGTCTTTTTCCCTTTTATATTAATCTGATTAACGTTAACATGAGTTTAAAGACCCAGGCTTTATTTATTAACAATCTTCATTTCCGATAAGCCTGCTGAGGTGCAATCTCTCATTACCAGGGGAGGCTTGCCAATTCCATTAGCAGCACATAGAGAAAGAAACCCAGGGAAGACCTGCAAGGGCTCGGTAGGCTTCAGAAGAAATAAATCCAAATGCAAAAGCAGATTTACTCCTGCAGGTCAGGAATCAAGAGCTTTACACAACACTCGACAGCACGTTCTGCTCTCTTTCGGATTCTCCATCAGTAGAGGAGTGTGTGTCAGGGGAACAGATTTTCCTAGATCTGCCCTTTTTCTGTATTCATTACGAAGTGCAGGGATTTAACTCCCAGGAAGAAAATAATGTCTTGCATTTCAACAGCACGAGGAGTCTGACCGAGGCTGACTTAGGGGCCACGCTGAATTGCCGTCCTCGGCTTTGGCGGTCGCGAGGAAACACCAGCTTACAGAGGCGGCAGGGTTGGCTTTGCTCCGTCGYGGAGCCGAGGAAACTCGCTGCTGCTTGAACTACGGCAAGTTTTATGTGCCCTTAAAACCTGCCTTATAGGAGAGGTCTGGCCTCTCCTTGCCACGCGCTGCTGTGTGGGAAATCCCGGCCAAAAAGACATYGAGGACGTGCACGCTGCAGCCAAGCAAGATGGGGATGGACAACGGGCTCGGGCAGAACAGGAGTCATCAGAGAGGCAATTGAATTTGCAAACGTCGTGGGAATGGCCAGGGGTGAGACAGGCAGCGACGGGGAGCCTGCAAGCTGGGGAGACAGGTCAGCACCCATCTGCTGCGCGAGCGGCAAGCTCCTTCCCAAATTCCAGAGAAAAAGGTACATTTATCTTGGATTTTGTCAGTTTAATCCAGACCTTTCATGTTGGAGAAGATCTGCCAGCTGCTAAGGAAAAGAATAATTTATTGTCCTTATTTTAAATTTAAATGAAGAAAAAGTTTAGAAGACGGGTGTTTCAGAAATGGGGAAGGCTATGAAACGTGGCTTAAAAAATTTTAAAATTTAAAATAGCTCGTTCACATTTGCAGCCATGGCAGTCTCTTGGGTAAATACTGTATTAAGACAATTTTTTTGAAACTTTTATTATGTGGCCAATAGACCACAACGGCTCCATTTATCCATTAAATATGTAATCATACACTTTTTCTTTACAGTGCATGTTATTTATGCATCAGAGCAGAACAAGTCCAGGAGTGCAATTATGGATATGGGACACGTACTGCAAATGCTTATGAAAATTTGTAGGAAAAAACAGAAACCTGAGCCCTGGCTCACAGAATCCATGCAGAAGCCTCCTGCTGACAACAACCCAACCACAGCCCTCTCAAAAAGCAGAGACACTGGCATTTTTCCTGGGACATCCCCCCCCAAGGATATCTTAGCCCAGAGGGTTCCTCCCAAGCAGCTGCCTATTTCTTTACGTCATTAAAAATTGGTGTTTTTACTTAAAACCTTTGCTGAGTATTGCTGGTTCTGACCCCCTCCCTCCCTCTCCCACGTCTCCATCTCTTCCCACCCTGGCCAGGAGGTTTTGCAGAAGGACATGTGCGACGACGCTCCCCATGTGCAACCCTGCTGACCGCTGTCTGGAGGAACAGGATCTGGCCCCATCGTTTGCCACTCGCTGAATTTCTCTCCACTTCCTTTTTTTTTTTTTTAAAAATACAGTTTTGGAACAACACGCCAGGTTGCCACCTCCCCATAGCCCCTGCCCACGGCTCCCGATGTCCTCAGGACCAGAGAGGGCGAGCGGTGGAAAAGCCATTTGTGTTCTCCAAATGTAAAATGTTTGGGGTGAAAATGAAGGCGAGCAGCTTGTGTGCAGCCCCAAGAAGGGGGAAGCGCTTCTTCCGTGGGCCTTCGGGTGACAACGGCCTTCGCTCAAGCTGGGGAAAGGGTTAGTCTTGCTTTCCGCTGCCAGACCCCGCAGACACTGAGCTATTTTAGGGGCCTTAGTTGTGCACCCAAAGTAGCTGATACCCCCCCCCGAGAAAGACCCAAAGAAAGAAAAACCCAGGAGCAGGATTCAGAGATGCTGCCCCGCAGCACACTGCCTAATTAGGCAAGTAAATGATGAATGAAATTGTGATGATGGCAAACCAAAGTGAGAGAAGGTAACGAATGCAGCGTTCCCCCTGCGAAAGCGAACAACCTCTTCTCCCGTGGCACACTGGTCCTGCGGGATGCAACCCCTGCCGCGGGCTCGCTGGGGCTGCACCCGCGCCTTTCCCCTCCGCGAAGCATTCAGCATCCCCGCGGAGCCCGACGGAAGCACACGCGTAATTAAATAACCACCCTGCAAACGAGATTAGCTCCGACACCAGGAGGGGTGGCTCCAAGAGCCAGGTCAGATCCTGTCTCCATCCCTGGGCGTTCAGCTCAACAAGCTCGCCGCGAGGTGCTGCAAAAGGCTCAGGACATGTTTGCAGCCTCCGCTGAAAAGATGTTTTGCATCTCAGAGGAAACATGAGTGAAATGTGATGTAGTCATAGCTAAAGCAATTAAGTGCATCTTACTTAGCAGATTCCCAAAGGCTGTGCTAACTCAAAGACAGCTTCTTTTTTTCCACAATATTTCAATTTTTTTAATGAATATGCATATCAGGCCTATAAACGTTCCAGCTAATCCTAAGAAGGAGAGAAAAATAGGCTGACAAACGGCACGTGCTCCATGCTACTTGTTTCTGGGGAGAAGGGTAATCCAGTGCGAGTGCAAAACGCCGCGAGGAAGAGCCTGGCTGGGGCACTCTGCAAGCAAAGATAATGTTTCGAAACATGTCAAGCAGAGCTTCAAGTTAACTGCCCCCCAAAATTCATATGTAAAAGGCAGCTCTTCCCAGCAATAAGGGCTATGGCACTAGCCAGCAGGCCTGGGGCTCTGGTCCCAGGCTCAGGCAGGGGTGGTTGCTGTTGTGAATGTCCTCTCCTGCAAAATCCTAACTCCCAGCTGAAGCCTTGAGGGAGGTCCCACCTCCCTAACCACCTTCTGCCTCCGCTTTGCATGGGATTTTTCTTCTCCTCCTCCCGCTTTCCTTGGTCTCGGCCACACCTTGAAGATGCCACCATGTTTTGGTGGCAGAAGTACAAATTCAGAGGTCCTGTGTTATTCCCCCACAGTGTGTTTTGCCCTTGCTGCATACGCGGTTGGGCTGCGATCCCGGGTGGGATCTGTGCCGAAGCGCTCGCAGATGTTACCCAGCAGGAAAGGAAGAAATTTGGCTGGAGCTTGCTGTACGGCATTGGCTGACCCCCGCTGCACCGCAGCCCCCAAGCTAAAGTGGAGCCGCATAAAGTGGGACGTGTAAAAGATGATGGCCCAGATCAGCAGGAGCAGGCAGAGACGGTGCAGCTCCAGCCCAAGGGCATCACCCCATGCGCTGGGGAGACCAGCACATGGGGACCACCAGGCTTCCCTGCGGAGAAGGACTTGGGGGTACTGGTGGATGAAAAGCTGGACGTGAGCTGGCAATGTGTGCTCGCAGCCCAGAAGGCCAACCGTATCCTGGGCTGCGTCACAAGCAGCGTGGCCAGCAGGTCGAGGGAGGGGATTCTGCCCCTCTGCTCTGCGCTGGTGAGACCCCCCCTGCAGCACTGCGTCCAGCTCTGGAGCCCTCAGCACAAGAAAGACAYGGACCTGTTGGAGCGGGTCCAGAGGAGGCCACGAAAATGGTCAGGGGGATGGAACAGCTCTGCTATGAAGAAAGGCTGGGAGAGTTGGGGTTGTTCAGCCTGGAGAAGAGAAGCCTTCGGGGAGACCTTAGTGCAGCCTTTCAGTACTTAAAGGGGGCTTATAAAAAAGATGGGGACAGACTTTTTAGCAGGGCCTGTTGTGACAGGACAAGGGGGAATGGCTTTAAACTAAAAGGGGAGATTTAGACTAGATATAAGGAAGAAATTGTTTACGCTGAGGGTGGTGAAACACTGGCAGAGGTTGCCCAGAGAGGTGGTAGATGCCCCATCCCTGGAAACAYTCAAGGTCAGGTTGGACGGGGCTCTGAGCAACCTGATCTGGTTGAAGATGTCCCTGCCCGTGGCAGGGGGGTTGGACTGGATGGCCTTTAAAGGTCCCTTCCAACCCAAACCATTCTGTGATCCTATGACTGCCACCCTTCCCGGGGCGAATTCACATGCGTGGGCTGAGCAGAGCTGCTGGAGCCTTCCCCAGCCGGGGTCTTCCTCCCCTGGCAATGGGAGTAGCTATTCCCGGGGCGGCCACAAGGCTCATCGGTGGCACAGCTTACCTCTCCTCAGGTTTGTTCCTGAGAACAAGCCATTACAATCACAATCAACGAGGGAGAGAAATTATCTGCTGAACAGCTTTGAAGCAAAGTTTTCCCAGCAGGCTTTTTCTGTATTTGAAGTTTCAACATAAACGCATCACCATAGCTGAAATGCTTAAAGATGATTTACTTTAAAAAGAGAGAGAGCAGGAGAGAGAGAAGCTGATAAGAAAATATATCCCCAGTTACCACCCCTCCTCTTCCCGATTTGTAACTGCTCCTAATAAACTTTCATGGTCTATGTAAAATGCTTTAGTGCAGTGACAAATTTCTGCTGGAATTTGAGATGTCTTGTTCAGAGTAATAGCTATCTCACACAGGTGCCCAGCTGCTATTGTAAAATCAGTAAGCATTTAATTGAAACAAATGACTATAATAATAGTACATTATCCCTGCAGGCTCATAGCCATAACAGTTTTAATTATTGAGTTAAGAGTCAAACTAATTTATCCTTTAAAGTAACAGCCACATCTTTGGTTCCACCAATCATCCTATTACGAATATGAGGGGAACAGTAGGAAAGGATTTAAAAAGGAAGCTATTTATTTTTGTAGGGGTGGGGGGCATTTACCATATGGCAGAGGCTTTCTATATGCAGTGGGGTTCCCAGCCATGGTGGTCGCTCCCCAGGACAAGCCTCCCTCCCCAGAGGGACCAAGCTCCCCCCTGCCAGCTCCTGGGGATCTGTAACGCCCCGGGGTGGCTTTGCTGGCCCAGCAGCAGCAGCACTGGAGCCCATGGGAACTGGTGGTCCCAGCTTTGGGGGTTTGGGCACATGGAAATTTTTTGGAACTATACTGAAATTGCAGTTTTTCTTCATCAAACACAGTGGAAAAAAGGTTTTACAGACTCAAGTTTGCAAACATGATCCGAAGGAGCATCTCTGAATTCAGAGCCAGGCAGCAAAGAGAAAGAATCCCCATTCACAATTTAAAAAGAGTATTTCTGAGACACAGACATGCCCTAGGGCAGATTTGAAGGCACAGCTTTCCCAGGCCCTCGGTTTCATGAGCTTACTTTTGTCCCGGTGGCTGTGACACAGGGGATTGAAGCATCGCTGTGAGCCCGCTGGGCACGACACGGGACCCGCAGGTGGAGGGGAGAGAGCGGGACAGAGCAGGGGTGGCTGCAAGGAGGCAGCGGAGCGGGGCAGGAGCTGCCCACTGCCCCAAACCCTCCCTGCCAGGTGTGGTTCAAAAGCTGCCTGTGAGGATGGATTCACTTGCTAAATCGCCCAGCGGGTGATCCCTGGAGCAAGCCCTACGTGCAGCCTGCATGGCCAGCCTGTGCTGCCAGCCCCCGGAGCTCCGCATCCCATCGCTTGCCAGACCAGAGGGCTCTCACCGGACTGTCCCTCACCAAAGCGCTTGCAGATCATAATCAAACTCCTCCTGCTTTGGCCAAAGACACAGAGCAGTCCTCTGCACTCTCTCCAAGTTTCCCACGCTGCTCATTACTATGGATGCTTTTTGGACTTCTCCATCAGCCAGCACCCACACTGAAGCACAGCTGTTGCCCGCATCTCACGTCCCTTTTCCAGAGCCACCTTCTCCAAGGAGAAGAGTCCTCATCTTGAAAGATTTTTTTTTTTGCTCCTGCAGGTGGGACAATATTGGTTCTCCAAACACATATTCATTATTGGTGATCAGTTTACCAGCCCATGTTAAAAGCTCTGCATCTCTATCTTCTGCCGCTTGCCTACTCACTGCATCATCTACAAACTTCACTGGCAATTATTTAATGCTTTCTTTGGCAAAAATATGACAAACTCTGGGAAGACAGAGTGACAAGCCAATCCCCCAAACTTGTGTAACATTGATTTTGTATTGTTCAACTTTCTCAATATACTTTGTGCTTCCAAGTCAAATGTCTTGCAGATGTCTAAGTATATTATGTTAACACTGTTACCTTTATCCCCCAAACCTGTAATCTCATCAAAAAAGATATCAAGTTAGTTTGACAAGATTTGTTTTCCATCAGCCCACGTTGATTGGCATTAATTATATTACCTTCCCTTAATTCTTTATTAATTGAGGCCTGGATCTGCCACTCCATTATTTTGCTGAGGATTGATGACAGACTGACAGGTCTGTAATTACCTGGGCTGTTCTGTTTCCCTTTTTAAATATTTGCACATTAGCTCTTTTCTAGTCCTCCAGAGCTTCCCCAATATTCCAAGAATTACTAAATACCAGCATTAGTAGTACCGAGAGCTTCTCAGTCAGTTATTTCAAGCCATGTGCAGACAAGCTAGCTCGGCCTGATGACTTAAAGAGGATTTGAGCAGACATATATGAGAAAAGAAAGTTTTACGGTCTGCTTTAAATGCTATATGATTTGAAATCCCGACCTTTCTAATTCATATTGGCAGTTTCAAATGCAATGTTTTCGAACATGAAGCTTCACCGTAAAGCGATACAGCTGACCCCAGACAAGGCTCCCAGGGCTTCTCCCAGTTCGGTTGTGTTTATCTCTCTCTCCTCACCCGTGGGTTTTTTTTTTGATCTGCTTCTGTCGCTATATAAATTGTTCCATGTCTTTTCTCGACCACCTCTGCATGTTTTTTCCACCCAGAGAGAAGTTCCCTGCAGCTCGCAGCCCCCGGGCGCCTGGCGGGCAGGGGAGGCAGGACCGAGGGCTGGTTTTGGAAAGCACCTGCCTGACAAGCTGAATTCAGCCCTTTGACAGGCTGTGATCTTGTGTTACGATATCCTGCTATTACGGGGGAAAGAATCCTCCAAACACAATTAACACTTCATCACGAAGATAAAGCACTGTAACTTCTGGGTGAGAACAGCGGTGTAAAACAGGATAGAGACCGTGCTTGGCAAACGGGAAATATTTCTCATTAATATTCTCATTGCTCCCGGTGCTGGAAGGGCATGGCCAAAAGGAACAGACCAACTCGGTACGGCATGAACTGAACCTTGTTATTTTCCTATGATACAACCCCCCACCATGGTCATCTGCCAATAAGAGCATTATCGTGGACTTGTACAGCAGAGATGTCCACGAGGGTCCCAAATGCAGTAAGTCCCACCCCCAGGGAGTGCCAACCAGGTAGGAGTCCTGCTTCAGTGTGTGCTTCCCTCTCTCTTGGGCTAGTGGAGTTATACAGATTGCAGAAGTTTATGGTTTTAAAGCACCTGGAGATGTCAAAAGACAAACCCGAGCTAGCTGGACCTCCAGACCTGTCCTCCATCTCAGCACCGCCGCAGACCTGCACCCCTAGCTGGGATGTTGCTTCTTAAGGAGAAGACCTAAGTATTGTAAGGTCTTGGACCATCCTGACTCCCGAATCCCACCAGCTGTGTGATGATGGAGAAACAACACAGTTGAGATGGGGACCTGGACTGCACATGGGACGTTTCCTACAGCTGAGCTCCTGCAGCCCCACGGCCCTGCCTCGCCTGCACTATGGAGACCCCAGGGCTGACCTGGGCTTCCTTCATGCTCCTGAGCTGCCTCATCACCAGTGGAGAGGTGACACCATCCCTGTACACCAGTGTCACACACTGTTCCTTTGACTTGAGGGAGGGATAAACCCTGCTGCTTGCATTGGAGATGCTTGGGAATAACTCGACGGGATGGATACTGCAGGAGAACTGCAGAAGCAACCAAGATTGGTGGTGGGACTGCTCCTGGGCACGAGGAGCTCAGACTTCTCCCCTGCCGTAAGACATGGTTCCTCCGAGGTGGGTTCCCACCCATGCCGCTCCCTTCACTGCAGGGCGATGTGCGGCCGTGGGGACTGGCCAGGCGGGAGGTCTAAACCATCCATCCCCAAATGATTCCTCACTGCTTGCCAGAGCAGGGCACCGCGATGTGACAACGCTACACAAAACACCTTAATTCCCCTCCACTGACTTTTTTACAGGTATTTTGCCTCTTCACCGGGAGCAGCATTGAGTCTTAGATGAAGGCGATGCACGAAGCTAAGCAACTGTTGTGACTATTCCCATGGGGAGCAGGGGAGGGCCAGCACGCGTCCCTCTCCAAACTCACTCTCCCGAGGTCAGGGATGAGCAAAATGGTCCAGCAAAATGCAAGCAAAGTCCTGGACCATGCATCTGAGGAGGAGAGACTGCCCCTGGCCGCTGGGAAGCAGCCGGGCCGCGTGTGTGCTCCATCGGTGTTCCTGCAGCTCTCAGCTGGAGAACAGTCTGTAAATAACGTATTCAATAGACTTCATTTTTTTTTAAGTACATTATTTTACAGATAAAGAACAAGCCTGATAATTCAGTGAACATGTTTGCAAATATCTATTCCATTAATTTCCAGCATGTTTTCTGAATACATTATTTAGTGATTTTGTAAAAACCATTTGTAGATGAAGGCAATTGCCGCTCATCCAGGCATAACACCATCACGTCCCAAAAGCTGGGGCCAGAATTCCCCTGTAATGGACAGTGGGAGGTAATTAAATAGCACCAGACCCTGAGCCCCCCGCCAACCCCTGGGGGGTATGAAACTTAATAAAACTGTCACATCCCCTTCGTGTGTGTTGGCAAGAGGAGGCAAGGCAGTGAGAACCAGCTACGTAGCGGAAAAGAAGCAAAGGGGGTAGATGAGAAATGCCTGCAGGTGTGCGGGTGTAGGGACTGAGGGGGCCGAGACGGTCCTGGGAGCGGGGAAGGGTCTGCACCGGCCCTGAAGCCCATGCAGAACGATTTCCTACTCCAGATTTCTGTCTCTGCGCTCGAGACGGATGGAGAAGCAGACAAACTGTCTTGGGGAKTATTTTTGTTGCATTCTATGGGTCTAATGGTGAGGCAAAGCTATCCCCATGGGAAGCAAGGGGAAAAATCTCTTCAGCATCAAACCTGTTTGTTTATACATCAGATTTTCTTTAATTTTCGGCTTTCACTTTTTAATCCCAAAGATACTGGTGGGGAGATGGATTCAGAAGCCAGTGTTAAAACCTTCTACGAAAATAAGTATCTCTACAGTGGGGCTTGCTGCGTGCTTCCCAGGGCTGGGATGAGGGACCACACGTTATGTGGTGCTACAGGTGGTCCCTGGCCACACGTCCCAGGTCCCCTCTGAATGTGGATCTGATCCTGAGCTGTGCACTCCGGGGGACCATCACCTGCCCAGCAAAGCCGTCCCACAGGTCAAAGAGAGGATTTGAGACAGGCAAATAGATTCCTGAGAAGCAGAGATCTGGTTTCATGCGAATAACCTTTGGGATAAAAAAAAGGAAAGCAGGAAAATGCTAGAGACAGAAAGTTTTTCGCTTCACATCTCCAGCTCTACAGAGAGACTCCTTGGGGGAGTTTGCTTTTCCTGGTGGGTTTACCAGATCCTTGACGTTATTATATGTTTAACATCTTGAGTTACAGCTCAGCCTCCTTTTTACAAGATTTTGAACTGCTGGGATGCACAGAAGTCCTCCTCACAGGCTCCGCTCCCACAAACACTTTGGCACTCCCGGCACTCCCAGCAAGGCAGTAGGGCCAGCCAGAAAGGAAGAATTCAATTTCTCGGAAAACGCAACGGATTCGATATCCACTTCCATTCCCTACGCAACAAAGGACAATGTCAAAAAACAAAAATGAAAAAATGAGCAAAATGGAAAAAAGGAGAAAAATGAGTAACAGAGAAAGCCCTTCCACCATCAAGAAGCCAGTACCCTGGTGGGAGGCACTGGGGGAGGCTGGAAGGATGCAAAGTCAGGTCTGCCCGATTTGCAGGAAGGACGAGAGCTTCTGCCTCGCAGCCGGCCCAGCCGAGGCCGTACAGAAGCTGCTGTCCCCTGCAAGCTCTGCTGCTTTGCAGCCCGCGATGGGGTTCAGGATAGCTGCTGAGGGCTCTTTGCGGTTACAACAAAAAGCTGCTGGTGGATTGGAGGCCACTCATTTCATTTTTGTTATCCTGCCTGTCAAATGGGACAACAACATGGACAGAGCTGAACCTCACTCTGTTGTGTGTCCTTGCCAAGGCAGGATCACACCGAGGCCTTCCCCGTCCTGCTCACAAGGGAGAGGACCCTGGGGACCCCCCCGGCCACA
>JAYKAV010002009.1:903289-939773 GCA_035582835.1 Phoebastria nigripes | reverse complement strand
GAGCACACATTGCCGGCTCACGTCCAGCTTTTCATCCACCAGTACCCCCAAGTCCTTCTCGGCAGGGCTGCTCTCAATCCCTTCATCTCCCGGGGTTGCCCCGACCCAGGTGCAGGACCTTGCACATGGCTCTGCATTGCTGGGTGACAGCCCTGGAGCACATGGAACTGAGCCTGACCCCGGTCTGGCAGAGGGGCAAGAAGCTTCACTGTTGATGGAGAAGATGCTGGGCAATGCGAGGACTGTGTAAATCCTGATGTTTGCTTCTCAGGGTAGTTGGGGGATAAAAATTAACATTGGCAAGAGCACCTCCAGCTCCTACGGGACTTCCCACAGCCAGCCCACCTACCACACTCCTCCATCCACCCTCCCACCCACGGGCTGGACCTGCAGCCACGTTGGCCCCATCATCTCCCGCAGTATTTACCGGCCCCTCCCTGTGAGCTCTTGCAGCTTATTGAAGCCTTTCTGCACAGTCCGGTTCACTTTGGTTTATGTCTCTCCTGGCTCTTCTCAGACATTTTAGATATTGCATTCACATAAAGCAATAGACTCAAAAGTAATGATAGGCCTCCAAGTTTTATTGCATGGAGCATTAAAAAAGAAGAAGAAGAAGAAGAAAAAAAGAAGTAATTTTAGAACACAACAGGAAAATGGGAAGACTACATAGAAAAATCGTCCCTGTGGGATTAAACTCTGTGAATGAATTTTAAAAGCTTTTTTTTTTTTGATTGCAAAGCCCACTTTTCTAGTACTATAAGAAATGCCTGCGGTATTAGAAAGGGTTGAGTCCCCCAGTGTTGATACCACATCTGCACACAAACCACATCACTTCTCTTACATGTCTGCAATGAGCTGCCTCCTTCTTGCCCCCCAACTCGGCACCCCTCGGTCGCCAGATATTGCTGGGATTATTGTGTTAGTTTGTAATAAGTATTTCGTAAGAGTCTCTTATTACTGGGAACACAAGTATCCAGGGAAGAAGGATGGTTCTGTGGCCGAACATTTGCTGGGAAACTATTTGAGTTTCAAAACCCAGCTCTGCCAGAGCAATCTGAGACAGGGAACCGAATGTCCCGCACACCGGTTCCCCGCCAGCAAAATGATGATCACGGCATTTACCTGCTCTGCAGAGGGAACCTCTGAGAGCTGCAAGGTATGCGATGACTTCGCTGCATCACGTAAACTGTTAACAGAAGGCACAGTCTATTATCTTCTCGTCTTTAATTATAGCAAATGCTGAACACTTTTAAAATAGGTGCAAAAAGCCCAGATGACTCTGTATGTACAAAACTAATTGCAGGAGGGAACAGAGAAGAGAAACTCGAGCACCGACTCCTGCTGCAAGAGCCAGATGCCGTAACTTCTGTTTTGACTCCCAACAATGACAAATCCTTCTCATTTCTTAACTAGCTAATATAACTGCAGATGCTATCCCAACACAAATTACAGACATGCAAAAACCTACAATAAATGCAGAATTAAAGCCATACAACTTTAGGAAGTGCTTACTCACGTTCCAGCAGCAACGTTAACCTGAGCTGCTGCGTTGCCTGCGTTGTGCAATATGGTTTATTAGATTAGCTGTAGTGTACTAAGGAGGACTGGTGAAAGAATATTCAGTCCAGCAGCATCTCTGTCCTCTTGGGCCTCCTCACAACGGATAACAGACACCTGAGAGATTCCTTTCTTTCCTTCTAACATCAAGACACTCAATTCCTGGAGGTGAAATATGCCATATCAAATGAGGCTTGGGTCTGCCCAAGACTGGATTGCCACAATACCAAGTGTTCCTACTGCCAGTCTTTATTTAATCCAGGTAATGGTGGGGATTCAGGCCATCAAAACCACTTCCTTCCCTCCCAAAACGTATAACCCCAAGTCGAAAACCAAGAGTAACGCATGACCCCATTACAGGTTTGATTTTTTCCACTGGGATTACATGCTGGCACTGGGGAGCTTGATCAATTGAGTCCCGAGGTTCAATCAATAAGTGTCAACGACAACATACTGCACTACAGCGATGCTATCCATTTATCAACTTAAATAACTCCAGTCACCCAAAAGACAGAGGCACTAAACCAGCAATTAAGGTCTTAGGGGAAGCCTGAATGTTGCCTCTGCCGCGCTGGCGGCTCCCGGGACAGCCCTGGGTTTTCGGTGCTCCCAAGGGTGCCAAAGGAGCTTCCACCTCAGTATGAGGCACATTACCCTCAGTGCCGAGCTGATGATTTGATAGATATGGCAGGAATCAAAGGCAACGGAAAACATTTCAATTAGGCTCTTTAAAAAAGTGATCGTTATTTTGTCTTACACATTGTGTCACCAAAACATTTTGGATGGCATGCCACGCTCAGCGCCGCATTTGCATTTCCTTCTGATCAGACATCAAGGACACGTGCCAAGTGAACGTTTACATTCCAGATCAAATTGCATATCCCAGAGATCTCATTAACCTGCTGACCTGGAATTAAACAAAACCACCTGGAAAGAAAGCGCTTTCCTCCCCGACGYGCACCGAAAGACACCTTCCGAGTTTCCCAGCCAAGCTTTGAGCATGGGCGGCTTCACGTAGGTGTAAGGGTTTRCGTTCCCTGGAATACTTCCCAGTTTTTTTTCTGTCCAGCAAGTTTCAGCACAAGCGTTCAGGTTCTTCAAGAGCTACGGCTGTTTCTATACATACGAACGAGCTTTATGGCCAAACAGCACGGCAGAGACGGTAGGTTAGGGGAAGCAGGTGGAGGGGAAAGCACAGACAATATTCCCCCATCTGAAGGGCTTAGCATCTCCATGGGGGGCTCACAATTGATGAGGACCTCAGCTCTCCCTGCTGTTGAGGACATCGCTACCCCCTTTTTACCACCGGCAGCCAGGGAGGGTAAAGCCATGATAGCTCCGCGCAGCCCCCGGCCCCTACGCCGGCCGTGGCGAGGGGCTGCTGCCCCCCACGCCCCGGAGAGGGGCGAGCGGCGGGGACTGTGCAGCCCCTGCCGCTACAAGCAAAGGGGCCCGTCTCCCACAGAAAAAGCACTTCACAAAGACGCCACATAGAGAAAAAACTATTCCTGTTCTGCTCGAAAAAAATGCAGCAATCTCAGCTCGAACTTTGGGGTTTAGACTGTTATTTACACGCGTCCTCGTTTTTTAAACAAAAACTTAAAGCTGCTTATAGGAGATGACTGTCAAAAACTTTTATCCCTTTCACAGACTTGCTTCCCAGGAAGAGAGAATATTTCCCAAGTAGCCAGAAGTGTATCAAAGAGGACGCGCCATCGCAGATAGAAGCTACAGCAGGATTCTGGGATCCAGACTTGTAGGGAGGGATTTGATCTCACTTGTCTCAGCTTCCCCAGCTGGAAATGCAAAAAAGCAATTACTCCAGACCTGAGACGGGCAGATATAAATGCTGTGTCACGATGGACGAGGTTTGCAAAGATCGGGCCGTTCCACGCTTGCAATTTCCTGTTCCTGAGATGCAGAAGACGAAGAAGAGGCAAATATATTATCTGGGAAGAAAGGGTTACTTTTCAATCKAAAATTAATGCACTGAATTCTGAATTAACATGTGGGATAATTAAAACCATCTTTCCAATGAATTTATTATAGGATATACAAAGCTAATTATAAATTCTCTGTTGCTTAATCCCTTGCAGTTTGCTAATGCAGCGTTGAAATCTCTTTGGCCACACTTGTTTAAATTATTCATTAGACAGAGCAACAGTTGTGAACTGTAATTTAAATTGGCATCTCATGAATATTCAATTAATACAATAAACACTGGAATGTTTTACTGCACACTGCTCGATAGTTTGTGCTCGAGCCTGTGTTGACACATTTTTATTAACTCTTTATAAAGGTGTAACCTATTTATGTCGCTGATTACAATGAGAATAAAAAGTCCCACTCATAAATATTTGTGTCGTCGTCTTAAGAGAGACAATGTAATTAGGCAAAGCTTCAAAAGTCATAATTAATATCGGGCGGATATCCTTTCCCTCCTGTTTGCCTCTGAACGCGCAGCCTGGCACGCTTTCAGAGCCTGGCACATCCACCCGCGTCGCGGCTTTGGCACCGCAGCTTTCCAAACCGCCCGGCCAACTCCCGGGTGACACCCTCGGGGTGCCCCCGAGCGATGCTCAACCTGGCACCCCGCGGCCCCCGGGGACCACCCCCGAGCTGGCACCCCGGTCTGCCGCCCGCCCCGGCCCTGCTCCCACCACGCAGAAGACAGAAATATAGAGATAAATAGAGATAGATGTAAATATATACTCTCTGATCTCAAGACTGTGGCCCGCCAAAATTAGGAAATAAAATGCAGCTGGAAATAAAATCCCCGCGTGTGGTAGCCTGATGGCACTCTGCGGTGACTTATAGTCTTTTAATGGGGCATTTTTAGCAGCAGCACTAAAAAATAATTATCAAGTGGCTGTATAATTCAGTGTGGTTTTCTATTTTAAGACTGAACTTTTTCATTTAAAAGCAAGGTCCCGCTCTGAGAAGAGACTGTAAAAACAGCATTGTGGGACTCTGCATCTGCGGCTTCTCAGCAGCACCACATAACATTGGCTTAGTTCAGAAATTARAATATTCCCCCCCCAGCTGCCATCCTTGCAAACAGGGTTGGTGACATGAGACCGAAGGTGGCAGAGACTCGGTAGCAGAGATTGAGCATCGCACAGGGTTGCGAAGTATTCCCAGCAAGGCGGTAGGACTCAGGGAAATCCCGAGTACTCTAATGCACCCTCGCGCGTGGGGACTTTCACCCGCACAGATCGGAGCTGCCAGGTGAGAAATAACAGCTTTTGCAGCCATTGCTTTATTTCCAGAAAAACAAGGATATTTTTTTTTTTGTAGGAGCAAACACCCGGCCAGGACATTCTCACGTACACGACAAAGCCCGCCTGCTTACTTGGGGGATAATATTGCTGTCCCTCTGTTGCATGGGGTAATCTTATTAGCAAGTGGATGAACAAAAAGACCAAAGGCCAAGCAGTTGATCTCAGCAGGAGATTTTGCTGATTGCTGATGTGACCACGAGCCGCTCCGAGGCTCTCGTGTCCCGAGGTGAGGGTAACACCGCGGGGAGAGCTGGGCCGAGGGTCCCCATCAGCTCGCAGCTCACTCCCGAGACGCCCCGGCAAGTGCCTCAACCCCTCGGCCCCTCCTGGGTACCGAGGGTGATTTTCCTCAACGAGGAGGGGTGGCAAAGCTAGTGAATATTCACAAAGTGTTTAAACGCTAATTACAAATGGATCAGCTGAGTGAACAACTTCAAAAATGCAGAAGTTTAATGAAACAACATTATTATAAAGTTATTACTGTGTCGACATGTTTTAGTTGGCTTGGGGTCATTTGAAGGATTTTAGACCCTTTAGAAAGTAACTTCCAATCGTGCTTCTCCTATAGCAATCTATTCAGATTTTCATAACCCCAAAAGGCATTCACAGTACCTCCAGCAGAGGTACCTACAAGTATAAATACCTACAGTATTTATATAATACCTATGGTATCAATACCTACAAGTATTTTATAGACATTTTTACTTTCTTCTACCAGTGGAGACAGTGGACTATTGCTAACCGCCCATGGCTTCATTGGCAATACTCACCTTGCCAAACTTAACACTTGACATTGAACAGATCCCGGAAAAAGATTTTAGCCATTAAGGTAATTTTGTACCTGCTCCTTTTTTAACAATACGCTTCCACCACAGGACTCAACATTCAGCATGGCATTTGCTTGTCGGTATCTGAATTTGATTCCTCACAGGGAAGATTATTCCCTCCTCTATTCCCCTGTGCGCACGGCGGGAACCACCGTCTCCTCCATGACCTTTGTATTCCTTTTTTGTCCCCCCTCTAGGACAAAAAGCTGGTTTGGCATCTCTTAATTATGGCTTTGTCGCTGGCAGTTCCTCTGTTCACCTCAACCTTTATTTCCAGTGACATAAAGCATGCGACTGTTACGCTCTTCTGTTGCGATGCCTCTTGTTCCAGATCAACCGCCTGTGAGTCAGCGGAGGGTTCTGCACCCGTTGTACTTCCCCATAAATTAGTAAGTGATACCTTGGCTTGAATTGCAAGGGTCTTTCAAGAATAATCAGTGCGTTTTTGTTGGTGTTTCTTCAAGCTATTTCTCATGTCCCGCAGCTGGCATATCGTTTCAACCTTGCGGTAGAACAGAGACAATCATGACACTTTGTACCGGTAATGCCTTTCTTTTTTTGATCCATGAATAATTTTTTCTGCCACTGTAGCAGCTCTCCCAGAATATTAAAAGCCACGCAGTCTCCTGTATCCATACCAATTCAGCTCTGACGTCAGTCGGAGAGCTGCAGCGCTCCCGGTGATGTCAATGCATGATTCAGACACGCTTTCCTTTACGATCCCAGATCCAGGGCCCGTTCTACCTCTCTGAGAAGGGGGAAGTTGGCTGAGCTCCTACAGACTCTGCCATAATTCACCCAGTCCTGCAATTTGCATTCATGTAAACTGGGAACTGCCACTTTACTCTGTTCAGCTTGAAGTGTCTTCTCCCCGAAGCCTTGAGGAACCGCAGTGAGTAGATCCTGGTATCCAGCACCCTAAATGGGATGGATCATTACTGGTGCCCCCTTCTGCTCCTGCAGGATCTCCCCGCCTCATGGACCCTGATGGCTCCCAGGGCTGCCTCCAGACCAGAAGCAGAGTTTGCAGAGGCAGGATGGATGGTCCATTGAGAGAGTGAAATTCGGCAGACTGTAGATGTAGGAGAAAGTGGGAAAGACACTCCTAACCCGTGGAAGAGTTTGGTTCTTGCCATTTTGGCAAACACCAGGTTTTGTGGGCAAGTGGCAACGTTTCCTTTTAAAATTCTCGCTCATCTCCCTGGGATTGACGCAAAGTTCAAGACGCCCCTTATTTCCTCCACAGCTGTACATGAATGGACCTACTCACATCGGTGATGCCATCTGCTAGGATGTTCTGCCACTCTTCTAAATTCCTTGATTACACTGACTGTCCCAGAGGGCAGGATATACGCTGTGTATATTCATAGCTCCTGTTTGTATGTGACCAGAGGTTGTCCTCACCCTGTGAACATGCAGTTCTCCTACGTGGCTAACCCATCCAGGGCTGAGCTGCAGTACCGTGGTACAGACTAGACACTTGGCTGCCCCAACCCTTCAGAAACACAAGCTGAAGACAAGAAACTTCCCTTGATGCACAACTGCACGGTCTTATCCTGTTGCTTTGCCTTTGCAGTCAACATTTGCARGGGGATGATGCACCAAGGAATATCCCTTCCTGCAATACCAGCAGGAATGCTGCCATGTTCCTTTCTCGTGTATCGGGTGAAGAGGTTGCAAACCACAGCTATCCCCTATCCCCCCAGCCCCTTCCCTCCTGCATCTCAGCCACTGCTCATCCCGCAGCATCAGTGCCTGTCCACTGAGGACCAGATTGCTTGCCCACAACAGGATTTCACTCCTAACTTTAGCTGCTCCTCGTCATGTTCATGTCTACTGATATCTCTTCAGTGTKTTGCAAAGACAGAATGTGAATTATTTTATTAACCTTCACTTTCAACACACAACTGTTCCCTTCTGCTGAATAGCTGGGAAAATTATCTATGCAAACACAGGCACCTAAAATGTGGACTAACGCATCTGAGCTGGGTGTCTAGTCCTCCTCGAATCCCTACAGAGACACTCGCTCCATCCCAAGGTAAGTATGTCAGACAGGTCCAATGAATCACACTCCAGAAGAGCCTCTTCACTGTCAAAGAAACCTGGGTGACAAATTCAGGCTTGGTGAGTGACTCCCACCCCGGCTATCACTCCACAAAGTTGGCTTATCAATGTAGGCATTTTCCACGTTTGCAATGCTTTTAACAAAATGGCCAGGCTCAATGTTTAGTATTTTTTATACTCATGATTCAACACTGACACTGCCCTGCACTTGGCAATCTTATTCTCAGCTTCGGCTGGAACTTGTTTTTTCATAAACGTAATTTTTTTTCTAAGGACTCCTTAAGCTACTGTCTCTTAAGGACTTTTCATAACTCCCTTGTTAGGCCGTCCAGCAAGAAGGGTACTGTCTATAGTCAGTGCCTCTGGCCCAATCTCCATCAGGGCAGGGGACTTCTCCTTCTTCTATCTTCGTGTTCTTGGTCTTTTTGGCTTTGAAGTCACCTATATGTCTATTTGTACTATGACCGGGTGCCCTCAGTTTTCCCCATGGTGGGCTATTTAGATGTTGTAGTATGCAGACTTAGAGCAGTCAGCTCAAAGGCAATGTCCTTCCTCAATAAAACCAACCCTGCTGACCTCAAAAATACTTGCTGCTCCATGCTGCCCCGTATCAGGTGCCTTGGACTCCTGATATCACACAATGTTTCTTTGCTGATCAAAGCAGGACCAGCTTCCCATTCCCCAGAAAACAGGTAACTTCACAGCACTGGCCCCAAAGGAAAGGGCTCATGGAGCCAAGCCTTACAATCCCATAGACCAGACACACGCTCAAGTCTTGTCTACTTAGYAGCACTGTTGGCTACACTATTTTCATGCCGAATTCAAAGTGGCTGAGAAGTCCACTCTGCTCATGTTAAATACCTGCATTTCTATTCAGTGATAAATACAAGGAAGAAGTGAACTAGGAATAGGTTTCTTGGAGGAAATAGTAAGCCCAACCTTCCTTGAGCTAATGCTGTTTTCCATAACTTTGGCTTTCAGCTCTTGACAAGACTGACACGTCTTTGTGTAACGGAGAATCAAGCTCATAAAGTCTGGCTGCAATATGTATTGATTTTAATGATCCATGTTTTTTAAATTACTGTAGATTATGTACTACAAAGGAGCCATCTTGCTACAGCCATAATTGTAGTTATTCGTCTAATTTTTCCCCAGTGAACCTTCAATGTAAGCTATAACTGAAGTCCAGTTATTATTATTCATGGTGTACATGGCATCAGAGTGTGCCAAGTGATTGATTGGGTGTTAAAAATGTTACTGGCCACTTCCTCACACCTATTTATTGTAATCATATGGCCAACTTCCCACACAACGCAAACACTGCAAAAATGTAAATACAATGGAACATGATTTAAAATTATTGCAAGAACCCCACTCCCGACTCCTCACAGCGACCTCCGGCTGGAGAGCCAGCTCCACTTCCACACATGCATCCTCCAAGGACAGCTGAATAATGGAGTTCAGCATCACCCAGAGGACACGAGAGCAAAAAATCTGGTTGTAATAACTAAAACCTTTGACCATTCATGGGCAACAGTAAAAATCAACATGAAATTCACGGGCACTAGCACTTCCAGAGAAGTGCAGTACTTCTCGGTGAATGGCTCAAATAAATCAGCATGGCTGAATTGCTGCTGACTGCACTAAATTCATTGTACTGTATATGACTTTTCTACTTCAGTGAGAAAGCAAAGCAAAAGGGAATGAAGCAAACTGTCACTCAGGAGAATTCCAGCTCCAATCAACCATTATGGATCAGGAAACCCAAATTTTCAAAGGGGCCTCAATTTAGTCCTGGATTTTTGAGGCGTGAGACCCAAAGCATAAAATCAAAAGGCAGGATTGCCACAGACACAAGTTTTCCCGTGCAGACCTGAAGTTAGTGCAYAACAGCAGCGTGTACAGGCATGCACATGCAAACCATTCCTTGCTTGTGCAAGGAGCTTGGAAATGCAGCTCTGTGTGATTCTAGCAGATTCAGGCTTCTTTCCCTCAAATTCTTTGGAAATTCACATCAGGGAAGCTCTATCAGGTCACGTTTCATCAATCCTCTGTGACTGTGAGAAGCCAGAGAAAAACTGCTTTTAAAAGTCCCACTTGCTGGACCTCGTACTATTCCACATGAGAGTCCCTTCCACAACCAGCTTAAYGTTACAGATCTTTACTGCAAAACGAATATCCACTTCCTAGCAGAGGAAATGTTTACAGACCCATGCTGCTTAGCCACACATGCACACATCCCATAAATCAGCAGCGGTATTGCTCTTCCACTTGGCATTAATACAATACCCTCATCAGGGCATAATATTCRGTGCTCAACTTTGGCTTCCATCCCTTCAGGAATTGGATATCTGCCTTGTAAAACAGCACGGCAGAGCCACAGATGCTGAATTATAAAAGAAGGACGTTCAAAATCAGCCATACCCCAGGTGGGACAGGGATCTCTAGAGAAGGCGGAGGTACTCAATGACTTTTTTGCCTCGGTCTTCACTGGCAAGTGCTCAAGCCTCTCCACCCAAACCGCAGAAGGCAAAGGCGGGGACTGGGAGAATGAAGAGCTGCCCACTGTAGGAGAAGATCAGGTTCGAGACCATATAAGGAGCCTGAAGGTGCACAAGTCCATGGGACCTGATGAGATCCATCTGCGGGTCCTGAAGGAACTGGCAGATGAAGTTGCTAAGCCACTATCCATTGTATTTGAGAAGTCGTGGCAGTTTGGTGAAGTGCCCACTGACTGGAAAAGGGGAAACATAACCCGCATTTTTAAAAAGGGAAAAAAGGAAGACCTGGGGAACTACAGGGCAGTCAGTCTCACCTCTGTGCCTGGGAAGATCATGGAACTGATCCTCCTGGAAGCTATGCTAAGGCACATGGAGGACAGGGAGGTGATTTGAGACAGTCAGCATGGCTTCACCAAGGGCAAGTCTTGCCTGACCAACCTAGTGGCCTTCTATGACAGAGTGACTACATCAGTGGACATGGGAAGGGCTACAGATGTCGTCTATCTGGACCTCTGTAAKGMCTTTGACAYRGTCCCCCACAACRTCCTTCTCTCTAAACTGGAGAGGTATGGATTTGATGGGTGGACTGTCYRGTGGRTGAGGAATTGGTTGGATGGTTGCATCCAGAGGGTAGTGGTCAATGGCTCAATGTCCAGACGGAGATCAGTGACGAGTGGTGTCCCTCAGGGGTCCGTATTGGGACCAGTACTGTTTAATATCTTCATCAATGACATAGACGGTGGGATCAAGTGCACCCTCAGCAAGTTTGCAGATGACACCAAGCTGAGTGGTGCGGTCGACATGCCTGAGGGAYGGGGATGCCATCCAGAGGGACCTGGACAAGCTSRAGAAGTGGGCCCGTGTGAACCTCATGAGGTTCAACAAGGCCAAGTRCAAGGTCCTGCGCCTGGGTCGGGGCAACCCCCAGGATCAATACAGGCTGGGGGATGAACGGACTGACAGCAGCCCTGCCAAGAAGGACTTGGGGGTMCTGGTGGATGAAAAGCTGGACGTGAGCCGGCAATGTGTGCTCGCWGCCCARAAGGCCAACCRTACCCTGGGCTGCATCCAAAGCAGCGTGGCCAGCAGGTCGAGGGAGGGGATTCTGCCCCTCTACTCTGCTCTGGTGAGACCCCMCCTGCAGYACTGCGTCCAGCTCTGGAGCCCTCAGCACAAGAGAGACACGGACCTGTTGGAGAGGGTCCAGAAGAGGGCCATGAAAATGATCAGGGGGATGGAACGCCTCTGCTATGAAGAAAGGCTGGGAGAGTTGGGGTTGTTCAGCCTGGAGAAGAGAAGCCTTCAGGGAGACCTTATTGCAGCCTTTCAGTACTTAAAGGGGGCTTATAAAAAAGATGGGGACAGACTTTTTAGCAGGGCCTGTTGTGACAGGACAAGGGGGAATGGCTTTAAACTAAAAGAGGGGAGATTTAGACTAGATAGAAGGAAGAAATTGTTTACGCTGAGGGTGGTGAAACACTGGCACAGGTTGCCCAGAGAGGTGGTAGATGCCCCATCCCTGGAAMCATTCAAGGTCAGGTTGGACGGGGCTCTGAGCAACCTGATCTGGTTGAAGATGTCCCTGCCYRYGGCAGGGGGGTTGGACTAGATGGCCTTTAAAGGTCCCCTCCAACCCAAACTATTCTGTGATTCTATGACTCTAATCCGCCTTGCAAATTCCCCGACACAGTTTGTACGGGTCTCCAGCACAACCAGGACTCCACCAGTTCAGTCTTTGCTTTTGCGGAAGGATTAGAAAACCTTTTTCTTTCTGTCTTGGCCTCTACTGTTTGGATTTCGTTCTTAGGGCAACTCTTGCTTAGACRCTCTGTAGATGCTGTAGAGCATCTACTGGCTACCACAGAGGGGCTGAATTTCTGCCAGCAAAGGACAGCCGCTGAAGAAGCAAGGACCCCCCGCAACAGGACAAAGCAGAGCAAGAAGTGCTTGGTCCTCTCAGTGAGTTGATGGGATGGAGGCAATAGGAGGACCCATAAGTACAGATCTTTCCATCCTTCATTCTGCAATGCAGATGCATTAAAATTAAACTGCTTCTTCAGTTATAGCTGCCTGGCATCTAAGACACCCCTGYGAGAGCCCTGTAGTCACTTCTAGGGCCATAAAGACAATTCTGTCTCCAGCAAATATCTGCTCAATGCCCAGACCACCATCTGAGCTCCATGGTGTGGGTCATATCTGGACATTTCTCAGGGACCTCCAGAGCTCCTACGTCCCTCAGAGAGGCCTGATTGTACCCTCAGCTCTGTTATAGGAAAAATGAACCCAAATGTATGTTCTTATGGGACAGTTGCAAGGGGAGCTAGGCTGTGGTACCCACAAATCCTACCATGAAATGTAAGCTCAAAAAGGAATGGATTTCCCAAAAGAGAGAACTTAGCCAATACTACCAACCAAATCAAAACCAGCTGGCTATGGAAGCTGAGCGGTGGCCTGCCCTGTCATGCTGAGTGAGAAGGCAGGTACTTTCTATCTCACCATGCCTGCCAATTCATAGAAATCAAAGCAAGAACTCAACTTCAGTTGCTGATACCAGCTTTGGGTTTCGCAAGGGACAGCTGGGAAGGGAATGTGTCCTAGCTACCCCATTTTCACCTCTTTTCCCCTCTTGCCAGAACTGGATGTCCTCAGTTCAGCTCAACATGAATATGAAAGTTAACAGGACTCGTCTTGAAAGGAAAGTGATTTTACTGCAGGTAAGCATGCCACCTCGTCCTTCAGATTAATGCTAACCAGATGGCCAACTGTCTGTAGACTGTTGCTAAAAAACACAGGCTGAAATAATCAGAGAGTCTCTAGGACAGACAGAGAAAACTGATATAGAACTGGAAACATGCCGTGAAAAAGCCCAACTAGCGAGAAACTTGGAGCTGTGGGCAGGATTGTCTCCAGCACTGGGCAGAAACCTTCTGCGATAACAGCAGGTGGATTGGCAGCGGCAGATGGATGTTTTGCACTAAGAACACGAAACCTGCACTGTGTTAACAACTGGAGCTCGGCTCTTCCAGAGACCAATTCTGCACATGCAAACCATGCGCACATGAAAAATACACCTTCAACGAGGCGGCTTGGAAAGGCTGGTCTATCTCAACGGGTTGGCATTAGAACTGGAAAAGAGCAATGGGACAGACCTTCTCTTTGCGTTAGAGAAAATGATGCTGATGAGACACATCATTAAAAATGTTTCAAGTAATAAGAAGTTATTAATGCGACAAGGTTTAATTTGGGAATGTGCCCAAATCTCCATCCCTCCTCTGTCAAGGTAAAGAGGATCTAGGCTTTGGATGCAGAGGGAAACTACACAGATCTGGCTCACGTTGCTACATAGCAAGGACAACAAAGTCAGTATTGATTCAGTCATTTTTTTTTAACAATGGTCTATGGCAAAATCAGTAGGTGTAAAGTGTTACCAGTAGCCCAAACCAGACATGGCCCAATTCCACCGCACTTTACCCCAAATGAGACACGATATGGGTGAGATGGGACCTGGTGCTCCTCAGCTTCAGACTAATTCCAGTTAGAAATTAGCTTTGGATTTATTACATGTGACAACTACCTCCTCCTCGCCACCAACATGCATTTTAACATTTACTACAGCAACTCTCCATCTTTTTGTTCTCTCCATAAACATTTAAAAAATATCTTTTTAGTGTTTTCATTTTCACTTCTCTGGGCCAGTGAGTCCCAGAGTTTATCTTGGCCTGTGTGGAGAAAAGTATTCCCTCTTATTGCTCTGAACTTCCAAATCGCAATTCCTGTGAAGTTTCCTTGTTAAGGAATATTCCTGATCTAGCTGCTCTGGCTTGTTTGTTCTATGCACTTCTATAATTTCTGTTATTTTATTCACCTCCTTCTTAAACTTACCATCTGCCATCCTAGAGGAGCTTTTCAGGCCCGTGATAATTTCTGTTTCTAGTCTCTGAGCCTCTTTTTTTTCCTTCTCCTTCTTGCCTAAGACAGCCTGACCAGCACTGTACACAGTACACAACTCTCCAAAAATCCCCCATGAGTTTCTCCTGTCTTCTAACACCTTGTCCCTGCACAGGGTTTTTGAGGGAGCAGCCCGTGTGCTTTCTGGAATTTAATTTAGAACATTACAAGCTTTACGAGTAGTGAATATTTTTCTCCCCAACATGCACTAATTCACATTTATCAACACTGAACAAACTGCCTTAGCAACCCTGCAGTCCATTTCCCTCCTATGTTTAAATCTCTCTGAATTCCCTTTCTCCTGTCCCAAATACGTCCAATTTCTTCGCGTCACCCTCAAATTTTATTCCTCACCGCCTACATCCAGCATCGTTAATAAATAATAAAAAAGCATAAACAACATAGCATCCAGGGCAACAACAAAACTTTGAGAGACCCCCACAAATCATGATGTGCATGGATCTTTAATCACTGCTTTTTCTCTTGTTAGCCAGAAAACCACATAATAAGGAATGGGAGAGATGATTGGCAAAATGTGCTTCTCCTCTACAGAAAACGTCCTGGGTCAGGACAGCCGCTCCCTGACTGACCCCACTCTTTGCTATTCCCTTTTCTTGCTGCAACACCTCAAATCACCCCAAATTCATCCACCTCATGCAAGGAGAAGGCATGTTCTTCCCAGCTTGCCAGTCACCCTGTGATCTCCACTTGCTCTGCTACCAATTTCTGCAGAAACCAGACGGGAGAGGTATCGGTCAGTGGGGGGAACTGTGTCCAACGCAGCCCCAAGCTGCAAGGGCATGATGCCCATCATGGGGCTGCCCATGTCGGCCACTACGTATCTGCCTTTGGACTCCAACTCCAAAGCAATAACCGACACAAAAGCAGCAGGCTTCAGACAAAATAACATCAGTGCCTCTCTGCCGGGTGCCTGCCCCGGGTGCTGCGTTGCTGGCGGCTGGAGGGGAAGGGAGCAGATCCTGCTCCCTCTAACAGCACCAGGGTGTTTAACAGCTGCCTACTGCAGGTTACAGGACATCTCGATCCGYAATGAGAAATGCCCACTGCAAGAGAGATAAGTGAGAAGTATAACGCTGGCGATTTCTACAGATGTTGAAGAATTGCAGCAATACACTTCTCCCTCCCTTGCACGGCCGTTTGGAGAGACCAAACAATTTCCATGGTGTAAACGGAAGGTTCCTAATGGGATTCTGCAGAGCTGGGAGACAAATATAACAGCCACGCAGAGCATTAAGGAATGCTTTCCAGCCAGCAGAGCTGACGTGTAACACTCGGACATATAACATTACCAACTGGCTCGCTGCCATGCATCAGATGCAGAAACATTTTTCTCTTTCTGTGACAAGCTGCATCTGTAGCAATCATTATAATTTCTCTTGACATCACATCCCACACCTCTTCACAGAGGCAGGACTCAAGTAGCATTCTTCATTTAAATGGTAACTTGGATTTTTCTGGGCTATGGGGACGTAAAGTGTTTCAGCCTGTACCACGAAGGCAGAAGAGAGGACTGCCGGGAGCTGTGTTTTTCAGGTGTGTTTTTCAGAGGCTCAACACTTTTGGTCTCCTGGGGGGGTCTGAATTTGGCAGCCGGACCTACCCAGATCCACACCCACCCCACTGGTAAAATGCAGGTGGAGATTTGGGGTGTTTGTTGAAGAAAGGGAAATCTGACTCAAGATTCATGTTTGTGTTCTCCCTTGCTCTCCACCGTCATTCACGCTGACAGCAAACCCCACCAAGTCCACAGGCGGGAGAAAACTCCTCTGAGAAGGCTAGGATTACCATTTATATTTACCAGCTGAGGAAATCTTACCTACCAATTAGAAACCATTTCTCCCTTCGCTCCGACGGCCAAGTGGCTGATGTAGCTCTTTGATCGCCTCATTGCATAACAAAGCCTGTTACAGCCTATTATTTTTATTGTAAGCACTTTCTGTTATTTGCCTCGAAAAACGGCTCCCATTTAAATAATAAAAAAAGACTTACTCAACGTGCACACACCTACAGCAGTGAATAGTCATCATAACCTCCACAGCTGAAACAAAAGCCATGGAAATTTCCATCCTYTTGTGCTCTCCTGCCCCGGGCGTGTGCTGTCGGCAGCCGAGCTGCAGGGACGGCACCGGCTCTGCCTCCGAAACCAGCCACCGCAGGGCCATTTGAGTATGAAACTTCTGGAAAGGCAACCGAAAGCAAGCCATGTAACGCAGCATGTGTGTTGATTGGAAACGAGCCTCAAAGTTGCATGGACCCTCCTCGTCAGCAAGGAGAATCCGGGGCGATGAGTAATTGCTGGAGTAGGTTAATGCAACCTGGTAACATGCAAAGAGGAGGCAAATGACAGCTAAGAGATAAATATGATTGATCTAAGGGATAAGGGCAATTAAAGATGGGCTGCAACATTGATCAAAATGTGCAAGATGGATGGCAAGGAGTTGCCAGACATGCTAATTTGGTGGGATAACTGACAGCACACAGTTTTTCCTGCATCCAAGTTGCTGCTGGTTAAAACTGGCAAAAGTTATTCTATTTACAGCTGCCTGATGCACTTTGAAAAAGACTTTATGTTGCATTACGATGCGGGGTGTAAACACATGTGGGAGCATGAAGACTTGACAGTGCAGCAGAAGTTACAAGGCAAATTAAAAACCTTCATTTGCCTTTCAGAGGCTCTTCCGCATGGCACAGACCCACACCCACCACATCTCCCTGTTATTCCCGTGGAAACAAGTGCACGTCGCAAAGAGGGGAGCGCAGCACGGGACGGAAAGGACAGCAAACGAGGGGAGTACATGGCACAAGCACCCAGTGGGATGGAGGGAGCTCTGTCTCTTTGGCAAAGCCACCTTCGCTGCATTAGGCCATTACTGTCACTCCAGAGAGGTGGCAATGAAAGCTCGGCTTCGTTTTGCACCCCCGCGCTGACAGAAGTGACAAGCAGTGAGCGGACCGGGATGTGGGGCAAGGCACAGAGACATGCGCTTCGGGGATTATGGCTGCCTGGAAATTACTCTACTTTCCTATGCGTGACCCAAACAAAAATAAGTTCTCAGATAACCTGCACCATTGACCCACGTGCACAAAATAAGGCACAAAGACGGTATTTTGGGAAGGTGGAAGCAGATTCTGGTTGACCAGCTGCAAGAGGGTTGAGCACATCCAGTAAGAGGCAGAAGAAGAAGTAAGAAACTGCAGCTCTCCCACGAACTTTTTGCAGTGCCCGTACATATGTATAGCCTAGGTTGCCGGTGAAGCACAGGTCTTGGTTAGCAGAGAGTCCCTGGAAACACATTAGTGTTAACTTTACTTACTGTTCCCAAAGGGGCTGGGGTCTCTGAGGTCCCAACTGGACCTAAAACCTTTGTGCCAAAGACCACCAACCTTTAAGCAAAGCCGGGCTGACAAGGTTTATCTCATGCCGCAATTAAAGGCAAAGACGCTTTGTAATGCCCCAAATAATGCACCCATCCGCACGTCTGCATACTAGAGACAAACACATTTTAAGATCAGAATCAGTTCTTAAAAAAGATCCATCCCATACCTTTAACATATTTACTCCAGTTATTTGATACTGTTCCAAGAACCTCCTTCATGCCGTATTCATCTTATCTGCTACTGTAATTCACAGATTTTATTTTCCATTATATTTTTAATTTATATAATGTTTTATTTATATTACTGTCTTTTATGAAACCCCAAATTTCAAAACTGACATGAGCATTACACACATAAAGTAGACTTCTTATTATCAACATGGCATAGGAGACAAAAAATGACAGGAATAAATCTTAGGTTTTATGTTGGCGAGACGTTCTGCAAAGTAAGTGACATTTCTCAGCAATACAAATTGTACATTAAAAGATAATTTTCAGAACATGATACCAGCTATGGAGTGCAGCACCATTACGCAAAGTAATATCGAAGCTGTGCTTTAGCAAATGCTGTTTTTATGTTGTACTAGTTAGGCATCAAGATTGCATCAGGTCTTGTGAGTCGACTTTGGAGTGATTAAGTTTACTGTGCACAAAAGCCAGTTATTTGGCAAACTGTCAACACGGCGTAATTGATATTTTAATTACACTACTAATACATACATGCTGTTCACAACCAGCCTCCTCATTGGTATTACACAAACTGCGTATTTATAGCGCTGATTATTGTCCAAAGAAGTTTGCTTAAATGCAAACTTAAATGCAATTGGTGATATTTTAAATTGCCATAAAAGCAAACCAAATTGTTTCACAAATGCTTAACGGCAGGCAATGTACAGCACAGTGCAAACAAGAGGGACCATCTCACTTGACATACGTTCTGGGGATAACACGTGCACCCTCCCCGCGGTTACAGCACGGTTATTTCATGGCTGATAAGGCGACTCTTTAACTATTGGGATGGCCCTGGAGTCACTGGCTTATCRGAAAGATAGTGACCAACTCAAGGAGAGGAAAGGAAAGATTAGGAGGATGAATTTCTATTGAATAGTTAAAAGGTGCAGCACAACTGGATCGCCATGCAGTGCGGAGACGCTGCCTAATTGGGAGCAGCAGTTACACCACGTTGGGATGGGACCTGCTGTCTTTCTGGCCAAGCGATGAGTAGGGGGAGATAAGGACCCAGTTTGCAGCACAAAAACAAGAGAGACACAGACAAGAGAGACACTTCCACAGCCAGACTTACACACACACGTTGGCTCCCACTGTGCAAGACCCTTCCAGCACGCTGTGATGTGCTGCTGTAGGTAAGAGCACATTTTAATGCTCTCCTGCATCCCCTTGTTATGGGACAGAAAGAAAAGGGTGGACATGAGCGTGTAGCAGTGGCTGCAGCACGAAGAAGGATGGACGGGGAAGAAGAAATCTAGATCAGGGGCGCGATGAACAGGGCGTGTGGGTGCAAGAGCACTGTGTTTTACAGGCTGCAGATCTCCTGTGCACCTCTGGCTATTACTTTGCACCTGTATATTTTTTTTTTGTCTTGCCTCTGTAGGTAGTAAGTTCTCCAAGGTATCTCCTCCCTGTAGGTTTTGCACCATGTCAAGCACCTGTGGCTCTGGCCCAGGTACGTATAACATACGTGACATTACAATTGTAACAGCATGTAACTGTAATAATAATAATAATAATGATAATCATAATAGTGATGCAATAATATAGAACAAAGTAATTTATAGGTGGATATCACGGAAAATCTCCTAAGGGTGAGACCTCCTAGAGGACGCAGTGATCCCACGCGACTCATCCTTTGAGAGGTGCCAGGTGGAATTTGTCACATCGAGGCAGGATCCCCCCAGGCAAGAATCCGGCACCAGCTGGCGGAAGCCTGCAAAGCTCAGGAAGACCTTTGCTACCTCCCAGGAAACACCAAGCACTTTGTGTGCATCGCAGGTCTCGGAGCCCACCTCCATACAGATACGTCAAAGGGAAATGGGGCCTGAGAGGTGCTAACCATCAGCCAGACCCTTCAGCCATCCATAAAATTTGGAGGCTGCAATCAAGCCTCTTTTCTCAGAGGATCCGGGCTGTTAGGAGAAGACTGTCTGCAGAGGGAAAACCCACTTTATAAAGCACTAAGGAGGAGATACACAAAGACATGAACAGGAACAGCGTCCTCCTCCCCAGGTTGGGTACCTACCTGCCTTTCGGAAAATCACTTCTCGAAAACCCGTTGGCCATTTCCCTACGAGTGCAACACGCTCTCGCAGCGGCAGTGCCGGCTCCCCATCTCCTCTCCTCCTCCCTGGCCCTCCTCCATGCACAGCGCCGGCCAGACGCGGGCAGGAGGCAGGCTGAAGTAAGGGGACTTCACAGCACACGACAAAAGTAGGATTTTAAACTACTGGAAAAAGCAACTTGGCTTATTGCAAAGTAAATTAATTTGTTAAGTGCTGTTGCTCTGTTGGGGGCTGACCAGAGCCATAGGGGATGGACCAGTGCCAAAGGGGAGCTGGGACTGCATCTGCCTTTGGAGAAGCTACTCTGGGTGAAGGTTGGGGTGTCACCTCGCTGGGGGTCACCGGAGTCCCGGCAGCCTCCCGTCGTGCCCAGCTGAGCTGCTGAGGAGCAGTCCTCCTGCGGGKAGGCGGCTCTGAGAGGTTTTCAGGAGAAAAGGCAGGTTCCTATGCAAGATCCCCACCCTGGCAGGTGAAGGTCACCCTCTTCCAGACCCTGCAGGCCAAGGTGACACCTTGCCTTCTTCCTTTCCCTTGTTTGGGGAGTAAATCTTGCATTACCGAGCAAAACCCACATCTGCTTTGCTTCTCAGCTATCACAACAGTTCACTCGTGTGAAAAGCGTATCATGACACCTTACCTTCTCGTATCTCAGAAATGGGATACCCATGGGTGAACCCAAGGACCAACCACGCAAGTGCACTGGTAGGAGCTTGGTCCCTCAGGTTCCCTCCTCTCGTGCACAGCCCAGTCCTCGTAAGCTCTGCTGTCTGAGCAGAGTTGGGACCCGACTGTGACTCCCATCACCCCGATTCTCTCCCAGCAGCACTTGGCAGGGACCACTCAGAAGCATCTGCATCAGCTGTGTGAAAAGAGGGGCTGCAGCTCTGCAGGGAGCTTGTACTGGTGTTCAGGATGACCGGGAAGCTCAGGGAGGACCTCTCCCGCAGAAGAAGAGGACCCGTACTCCCACAGGGACCCGCACTTCTGCCTGCAGGCACCAGCTCTGCACCTGCATCTCCAGCGTGCAGCCGTTGCTCGGGGAGCACGGGCAGGAGCAGCAGCATTCCTGCTCTCCCCCAACACAGAGAGCTCAGCCACCACGGCTCAAACTTCCGAAAGTAACTATCAATACCTGCCCCTTCCTCTGAGAAAGCAAGTTTTTAAATACATACAAGAATAATTTACTCTCTGATTGGGAATCTTGTCTCCCAGGTTCCGACCTGGAGTGAAATTTTATGACCAAGCGATAAAGCTCAGGGGCAGGTGTGGAGGGAAGGGGGCTTTCAAATGAAAATGCCAACAGATACTTAAAGCCAGAAGCATGTGTGGGTGTTGCTAAATTAAGCTCACAAGTAGGTGGGGCAAATGCCTTAAACGAGTTTGTGAAGGTAAAATAACGTTCATTAAAAATAGAAAAACAACTGAAAAAATACCCTTTGTATTCAACTTCACACTCGTACATCATAATGTTCCAGTAAAAGCCCATTTTCCCTTGAGATAATAAAAGAATTGAATTTTTCCTTATCGGTCATCTATTTTTCTAGCTAAAGCTATTACTCCCTCTCTGCGGTTGCTAGGCAACAAGAAATATTAATAGCAGCTTTTATTAGCTTAGCTTTAGCAGTGGAGTACCAGAATGAGAAAATGGAAAACATAAATGTGTTACATAAATCTTTCAACCTTTCAGGGTTTGTGTTAGTCTCTGTTTTCATAATGATTTATTGAAGTGATGGTTCATTTATGAGAAAAAGGAGTGTGAAATAAGAAAACGGAACATTACCCTGAAGGACTGTTTGAAAATAAATAATTATAGGAGGTGAAGAAAAGCTGTTTAAAACCATTTTTCTGAGTTTTATAAAATTTAAAAAGACATATTTCTTTCATTTATTGCCTCTGAGAAAAACACTAGCAGGGAATTGCAAACAGGGCTCTGTTTAATACAAAGAACCCTTCATGTATGGTTGTATTATTACTATTTTCCACCAAGGGCTCATGTTCAGGAGTTTAGTTTTTAAATACTGAACCATTAATAAGCAGAAAGACAAATTAGTCAAAACCTAAAGCACACAACACAAAATTACCAGTGCAAACTTATCCAGGACTGAAACACGGGGGACTTGGCTAAGTTTTTGCTACTGGTGACACGCTGCCAGCCTGCGGTTTGACGGAGCTGGCTGAGCATTGCCCGACTGCCGCTCTTGCTTGTTTGTTTATTTATCAAGGCTCTTCCGATGAGCGTGAACTTGCTCTAATGGGCCCTGCTGCATGTACCTTGCATTGGGATATAGGTTACTTTAAATAACTTACTTCAACAGGCAGTGATTTAAAATTATTGGAATATTTATGTATTGGAAGTATTTACCGACAACATGTAAGTTGTATTGCCTACTGGGATCATAGCTTTCCAATGACTTAGATAGAAGACTGGCATCCTTACCTGGCTTTTGTGCCAATATCTAATTGGTTTCTTTTTTATATCCTCTACTGGAAAACTTTTAACACTCGCCGGCTCTGTACAGCCACGCCCAAGCGTGCTGCCCTCCGCCGAGCACCCTGGCCGCCTTCCCAGGGCTGTACCCTGGGCTATCCGGAGAAAACCGCTGCGATTCCCACTGCCGCCGCCTCAGGTTGCAAATAAGAAATGCGGCCGTGTTTGATGGGGAGCAGCGGTCTTGGGAAGGACGGGAGCTGGGGAGAGACCTGCGGAGCCAAGAGAGCTGGCCAAGGGGACTGGTCTGGCAACCTGCCTGCAGGAAGACCTCGCTCGAGGTCTTCTGGTGGGCACCGGAGAGGATGCTTCTCCTTGGAGCCCTGTGCCATCCCCACAGCCTGGGCATGCACACCCCAGCTCTGGGAAAGGGCTGCTCTTCCTTTCCATTTCCCACATGGGAGACAGGCAGGTGGGTTACTGCTGAGTTGTTTTACTGTGTTCCTTTCTGTTCCACAGCAAAGCCCCATAGCATTGGGAAACAGCTATTCAGACTGCAAAGTCAACCAACCAACTCTTCAGGAATTTCAGGGCTGCACTCATCCTTGGTACTACAATTCACCCCCCATTTACCCTTTACTCTCTCCCCTCTACGTAGAGAGGTTCCACAGGTAACTGGAAAATTGACATTTTTACACCATGAATGTGCTTTTCGTCACTGGAGAATTTTAATATTTTTCAAATAATCTGTTTTCACTCAACAAACTGAAACAAAGAACTTCCAAGCTGTGGCTGCAGCCTTTTTTCACTCGAGCTGATGCTCCAGCTTGCTGCGAGCAGAAAAAAGTTATCCCACTGGGCTCAAGGAAATGTTAGTGCCTTCAAAATAGTCACAAAGATCTCTCACCATGAGAAGCACCGGGAAGATGCAGACACGGGGATAGCTGCCAGTCTCTCCAATTGAACTCTACGTACCTGCTGCAAAGCCAATGTTTGCTCATAACAGCTGCCACACATCCAAACCGACGCTTCCCCCATGCGAGGATGGCTCTGCCCTGACTGCACCTGGACACGGCAGAGCAGGAAAGGAGCAGGGCGGCTGTAGCCCCACAACATGCGCCACGGGAAAACAGGCTGATTTTTCAGCATGTCCCAGCACGGCAATGTCCTTCAACCGGGCTTGGAGGAGCACAAAGTTTCAGGGTTTCCGAGCGGTGGTGGTGGGCTCCGGGCAGTGCTGTCCCCCGGACCCGGGGCTCCTGGCTCCCCCCAGCCCGGTGCAGCACCCAGGTACCGGGCACTGTCCCACCTGATAAGCAGAGATACCCCCAGCCCGCTCAGCTGCTATCTAATATTTATGGAAATATGTTTGCACTGCATTGGAGATTCTTGGGCTCTGACCTTGATCGCCCTTTGTTTCTGTCAAATATGTTCTGCCAAATCCCTTCTGAAATCTCATTTATTCACAGCAGCTCCTTAACCCAGCGGGCACCCCACCTCGCCGGCGATCGTTGCCGATCGTCGCTGATTCACAGCGTTTCTCTGCCCCCTTCCCTGCTTTGCCCAGGTCCCCGTGGCCCCCAGGTCCCAGCCCCGGTGCAGCCCCAGCCCAGCAGGTCTCCCTGAGGAGCCCCGGAGGGCTCAGCAGCCGCTTGTCCACACCGTAACACTGCTGGGATGATCACAGTGGGCAAAGTCATTCTCTTTCCAAGGAAAACATCTTTTTTCCTCTTTGATTATTTTTTCCTAAATATTCCCATTTCTCAATGAAAATCACATCTCTCCTATTTTCTTTCCCTCCTGCCATTCCTCTTCTTTCCCACCTCTTTCCTTCCTCTTTTCCCATAGCAAAAGAGAAGACAGTAGAAAAAAAAGAAATCCACTGTATTAAGAATTTTCTGTTTGTTTCTTGTCACCAACACAAAAAATAACGTGCCTTCCCCAAATGAGCCAGCCCTGCCTCCTCCCCAGCCTCCCTGCACCCCACTCCATCAGTCTTCCTAACATCACATCTTCTGCCATCTCTTTGCCTACTCTTGTCCACCCATCCCTGCTTCTCTCCTCTCCGGCTCCCTGCACCCCACCTCCAGCGTYTGAAAACTCCCTTGACTTCTAAAAACTGATGGGAAAAAAAAAATAATGATAAGGAAATAAAGTGACAGAAACAGCAGTGAAGAACCATGTTATGTAAATGTAGACCTGGTCCATGGGGCAGAGAGAAGCGTGCAGAGGCTGGTGGCGTGGATGGTGCTCTGGATGGTGATGCTGAAGGGATAAGGAAATGCAGAGGTGACGGTGGCTTTGGTTTTTCCCCATCAGGGTACAGCTCCTTTGCTCGAACGAGGGGCTCCAGCTCTTGACAGCCCAGGGACGGGCTGGAGGCAGGAGCAGGGTCTGGCACACAACGAATCCACCTTCACTCCCCAGCTCTCATCCTGCCATGGGAATTTCTGCGCTGATTTAAACCCACTCTGACTTGGTATTCATCTGCATAATGGGAGCAGCAGGCTCCTCCCTTGCAGAGGCACTGGGAGGCTTAGTTCAATCTAAGGATAATGTTGGGACATCCCAGGACAAGAGACACACCGAAGGGGACGGCGACCTGCACCTGTATTTTCCTTATTCACTTCTGAGCTGTGGAGGAAAATACCAATCCCACAGCTCTCAGTGAGTCCTAGCTCACGTATTTTCAGCAGCTCAAGATTTTTTCATGAGGATGCCTTAAAAAAATCCCAAGGCTCCAGCTACTTTTTTAGAGGAAAAGTCTAACCAATGTCTAAACATTTTACCTTGAATTGTTTGTCATTTGTCACTGTATTCAAACCAAAAGACATGGCAGCCAAGGCAGGAAATAGCTGCGTATGCAAAAACTGGTACAAACTACAGCAAAGAGCAGCAGCGAGGAGAGAGGCTCCCGGCTCCAGCATTTGCATGAGCAACGTCGGTCCTGGAACAAAGACAAATCCTCCGCACGCCTCCTCCGCAGCGCTCAGGCAAGGCTCGCTCCCAGGCTGGCTTCCCACCACTACCCGTGCGGCGAGAAATCCCCTCTTTTTGGAAGCATTAGCAAACAAGCCCCTTTCTTGATCTGGAGGCTTCCTGCTGCAAACACCCACCCGAAGGTGTTGACTTTCGGGCAGGGACGTAGCACTGATACGATGCCTGAAGCACGGCTGGCTTCACGGGGCCACCACCGAGTGGGCTACGGCTCGGCGGGCAGGTGGGCAGGAGGTATAAACCATATGAGTTTAAAAATCTGCTCTGTCTCCGGGATTTTATTCTGTTCTCATGTGCATGCGCTGCTCCCGTTAATGCTAACAGGAGTTCTATGTGTGCTATGGGATGGATGCTGCTGTCGTGGGCTGGTGCTGGAGTAAGGGGAGACTCGATCAGGGCATCCAAAAAAAAAAAGGGGGCTAGAAGGTGTTGCCTTTCAGTGGGAGAAGTCTGACGGCACGGAAAAAAGGCTTTGACAACAGGGTRCGGCAGGGTTTCATTTTGAGCTGAAATAGCAGCACAGTTCACTCCCTGATCTGCTTCCTGTGCTGCCGGGACCTCTGAAGACGTATTGCAGCTCCGAGGGTTTCCGCTCAAAACTAAACAGTTTCAATTCACTATCGGCTGGAAAATTCAGGGTTCACTGGATTTTTTATTTTCGTGGTAAGGGGCAAACAAATCTTAATCTCTCTATTCTACGTTTACAGCCCACTAAGCCCCTTTCTTATCTTCTCCGGCTCAGTCCTGATTTATTGTCACGATGCTGCATTTGTAAAACAGTACCATAAAGTAAGAAAGAGAACATTTCCCAAGGACTACTCCAAAATAAATTATTTCAGACGTACAGAAGCTGCTTAATAAATCCCACTATTCTTGTTTCTTTAGGTATTTTAGAAAGTGATTTATAAGTGCAATATCACCTCTCAAAAATGAGACAATCAACACAGGATAAAATTATCGTGTTATGAAAATAGGGGTCAGGCAAAGGGGCTGTGCTTTAAATTAAACCAGGGAAAAATACTTCATCTGAAATTGATTCTTTTTGTCTCAGAAATGAATGTTTTAATCACCTAAGAACCTAAAAGCTAACACAGAGGCCTAAGTAATATTTAATTTCATAGAAATATGCCTGTGTTCAATATCGATGGGCAGAACATGGTATTTTTCTTAAACACACTAACAACGAAACTTGGAGATGCATCAAGACTTTAGAAAGCCTTGGGATTTTCCTAGACTGAGAGATAATATCCCATTTAAATATTTAAATATCACTACCTTTCAGACTGTTATCTATTCAAGCAATCAACACCAAATGTTCTCCAGCTAGCGCAGTGGCAGACTCGCAGGCATGCTACTTAAGTAAAATTAACTCTGTTTGATATTGATGCCTTCCAAYGGCATCCATGAAAATCAATGATCTTAGAGAGAAACAATGTAGAAAACTAACCATAGGGCTAAATCTGCTAAAGAGGAAAATACTATTAAACAGCAACAGTATTAATTCAATACCACTGTCAAAATCAAGTCACAACCTTTCCTCGGTGCTGCTGATACAGAAGCGTTGTAAGGTCTAATTAGCCCTGAAGTTTCTTCCCAGAGCTGCACTTTACTTCATTATCCCTGCCTTATTTGTCCCTACAGAAGAGTCATTTGAAACTTCGCAAGGTATCCCCTTGCCACGGCGTGAGCCAAGAGGCAATTTGAGTTTGCAAGTGCGAGAGGGATCTTGTTCCCCTTGAAATCAATAGGACAGCTTTCCCTTCAGGGAGCATCCGTGCTCCTCCTGCTGATGCCACCGGGGCCACCCTGGCAGCAGGACACAGGGGTGATGGGCTGGGGGCTCTTCCCAGCAGCAGAAAGGATGCAGGGCGTAGGGGCTATGAACTAGGGGCTTTGGCTGGTGACCTTCACACGGGGTTGGGGCACATGCGCTTTGCTTGGTTCAGTGAGGATATTACGCACCCAGAGGAAAACAACCTTCCCCCCTGCTCTTGAGCGGTTAGTAAGGCTCAGGAAGAGCCAAACTGGAAACATAAAATTGCCACCACGAGCTTGGCCATGCAGGCGACTGCAGCGTCTGCCACCGCACCCCGACCATGGCGGGCAGCAGTGCAGCAAGGCAGGGCTGCATCAGCAGCTCTTCCCAACCCCCAGTGCAAACACCTCATCGTTAACATCCTTCTACGTTCAGCTGAACTCATAACACGACATACAGAGCGGCTTTTACAAAAGATAGTAAGAGGGGAAGTCACTGACCGTGGGTAGCTGGCTGGAGAGAAGATGCCCATCCTGACTCAACATGTTGGAGACCATGATGGCCGGCAGGTCCATGTTCTGGTAGGGGTACGCTGGTATCAGGCTGTTCGGAGGGAGGCTGTGGCACAGGGAGTGATATCCAGTTTCGTGGTCCACCAGGTGCAGGAGGGAAGGGTCGGGGAGATTAGGAGGCGTTATGGGAGGGATCTCATAGTCTTCATTATTCTCATTTTGACCGTTATATGTCTAAAACATGAAAAAGACATTTTGCAATGCGTCACTGCCTTGCTGCTTCAGCAAAGACAAGCGATTATTTGTGTAAGAAATACAAAAGCACATTCCAGTGGAAATGGTTTTGTTTTAATAAAAAAGACACCTCCAGCCCCGGACACCAGCAGGTCGTAACTACGTAGGAAGCGGGTAGTGAGCGTGGCAGCGCTGCACCATCCGTCAGGGACACCACGGGTCCTTGCACACCTCAGATCTGCCTGGGGCATCTGCACCGCACCCCTCTCCCACGCTGCATCCCTCTAGCACATCTTTAGCTCGCCAAAACCTTCGGAGAAACCTCCATGCCCGGATCGCAGCCAGGCAAGTGATGCTTGCAGAGCCCACAGCCATGAAAAAGCACGGCCATTTCCCTACCAGCTGCTGTGTTTTTAAGGCAAAGTCCCTCTCTGGGCATCCAGCTCAGCTCTTACAGTATCTACAGTTTGTATTTTCAAGAGTGTTTACGAGAATTAGCTCCGTAGAATTAACTAGTACTTGGGAACAAAATTCCCGTTGATTCCTCACAAACTCCAGCATAGAAGCTACAACCAGGGAGATTTGGAAACATAGCCGTCACATGTTTTTTAAATCCTTTAAAGAAAGCCTGCATGACTCCACCACACACGGAGATTTGTCCTTCCTTATATCCTCATCCAAACTGTATGCGGACAAGCAGTCCCTCACCTCCCTACCAATGCTCCCTCGAGGTGACCCCGAACACGCCGAGATGTTGGTACTCCTTGTGCTTCCCGTGTTTTCTGGTGGCTTGTTTGCTTCTAAGCATTCCAATTTATATGGAGAAAGAATATGTTATAGCACCTGTGCAATTGTTTTCACTTCAGACAAAACTATATTTGCTTCATAATGTAAGTGTGAATCTATCCAAAATTATTAATTATCGAAGCAGAATATAATGAGTCACTGGCAGAGGAGGCTTATTCTAAACATCTACTGTTTCACATATTACTATAGCATATGAAATTCTGATTCGCTATAGTATTATACACATGGATTTTAAGCTAAATTTCTCAGATCACCTAGTTTCATGGTTGGATTTTGACTTAATACTTGATTTAAGYGCAAAACCCCAGATGTGTGCAAAACCAGTTAAGCAGCGTAGGCTTTATTAATCCATTGCCCCAGAGCTCACACTCGGCTTCATGCTCTTCATCACCCCAGACTGCAGGGAGAAAACCCTTAATAAAATAAAATAAAATCCATATTTAACCAGAATACAGAAGTCAGTGGGAGAGGCAGCGGGGAGCAAGGAGGTCTCTGTGGAGAGGTGGAAGGGCTCCCAGCGGGAGCGCTCCGGCGCTGGCCGGGAGCGAGGCGTCCCTGCGGGCTGTCAGCGCAGGGGTCGCTCCTGCCTCAGCCCCCCGCCGCGGCTGGAAGCGGCTCATCCTCGGCTAAGCTGGACCCCCCACCCCTCGCCTCCCCTCCTCCCGCTGCAAAAAGAGACAGAGGAAAGAGCAGGTACTGCACAGCCCACCCGACCCTTCACGTTCGCCCGAGATTCCCCCTGGCTGTGGGGAAATACGAGTATGCAAGAAATACAAGACGCAGCCCGGGCTGAGATAGCTCTGTACCAACAGTTATTGTTCGGGGGAAATTCAAGCCCAGCTATTTTTCCAGCCAGCTTCTGTCTAGCAGCGGTATTATCCAGGGAAGGCAGGGGGCTGAGAGGATATGCACAACCGCAGACAGATAGATCCCATTTAATACGTCTAGTAGTTAGGTTTCTGTTTGGGCTACGCACTTCGAGGTACACCGATTCTTTCCCAGTTATTTAAGAGGATTTCGCTCCATGCTTTACGGAAAGGGATTTAAATAAATCATTGCACAGCAAACTTTTTTCTCCAACTGGTTTATTTTGGTATCAGGTATATAAGCAAGTAGCTTTTGCTGTACTTAACTAAATTATGTAAAACCCACTCAAAGTTTCCTAAAGCTCTCTTCAAAACTACAAGTTCCTTGTGTTGCTGCAGAGCAGCTCACCGAAGGGCTTTGAGGCGGTTTTGTAGGGAGCGCGAAAGCCCCATCACCCTGCGCACCCCCCTGCGCGTTTCTGCCTCTGCTCTGTTCAGCCGGGGGGGGGGCGGAAAAGACCTGTTTAAATCACAAAGCTTTCCAAATAGCTACAGTATTGTGCAGACATATCAAAATTACAATCAAAGCTGTACACAATCAAAATCAGATTAGACAATATCCAATCAACATAATCAGACTCGGCGCCTGCCAGCTTTTACACCCTATCGCTACGAACAATTTTCCAAAGCAAGCCGCGTTTATTCTATATATGTTTTAAATAGATCGCTAGAAAGATAAGGAAGGGAGATGAGACAGATAGACACTCGGAAGGGTGGGAAAGGGGGGTGATTTATTGTCACACACTGTGCCTGTCGACGCCTCCGAGGTGACGTCTCCGTCCCCACGAAGGGTGGTCTCACGCCGCGTGCACAAAAGCTGTCATCTCAAACCAGTAACACTCAACACCCCTTTCTACCACCATGTGGGCTACACTGCAGATTATATTTTCTATTCTTATGTTAATTTGAATTAAATTAAACAGCCAATTATACGTTATAAGGATACATTACAAATTAGATTAGTGAGCTGGTCTGAACCCATTCATCCCACCAGGACTCCAAACGCGAGTGCAGAGAAGCTCGCTCTGCTAAAAGGCTGCCCATTACAGTACACAAAAAACCACAGAAGATCTAGGATTTTCCACTGTCAAACAGATGACAGTTGTGATTACACATTATTCCTCTTCAAATTAAAACACTGAAATCAGTTGAAACAACAAGCCTCTTCTTGCAAACCCTCTCTCGGCTCGCACTGCAGGGCAGACGGGTGCTGCCTGGAGTGTCAAACCCCGGCTTCTACCTGCAGCGGGATGGAGCAACAGGATCGAGCCAAGCACTCTCAGAGAGGGGACAGTGCCTCTTCTCTGACTCCCTCCTTGCCCTCAGACCCCGGCGCATCTCTGTGCCCCRGCTATAGGGGCTGTGCTGCAGGGCCAGGCACCGGGCATGGACCAAACTGCCCTGAGCACGGCACCGGGGCTATGCCCCATGCTTGTGCAGTGATGCCACAGGATGGCATTGCAGCAGGTACGACCTACCTCCAACAGCAGCAAAATCATATTTAAAAACAATTTTTCCTTCTTGAAATCCAAGTTTGAACAGGGGTCCCTGGACCATCTCCATCCACCTGCAGATTCAGGGGCAGAGGACAGAGGGGTGGAGGGGAGGTGGTGTGGGGACATGAAGAGATGCATCCATCTGGCTGTGCTCATGCCACACAGCTTCTCCACCACCCTTTCATCACGCCTTGCTGGGCCACAGCTCTCTAGATCTGTGCCTTCGGCATGGGGAAGTGTGGAGGGGTCTGTAACRGGGAGAAAGGCTCTGGTTCCCAGCAAGGTGACACCCAGGCCACATCCAGGACCAAGAGGAGTCAGAACAGGTAACCACATTACCGGCTGCTCCCTCCTAGTGCACAAGCACCGGGCTGGGGACACGCTATTTGCATTCATTTGAGAGGAAAGTCAGAATTGCTGATCCCCTTGCAAGAGCATGGGGTGACTTGCACAGCAAGGTCCCATTGCCAGAGCTGCAGTGGCACCAGCAGGCACAACCTGTGCTCCCAAAGCACCGGCCGGTCTTGGAGACACCCCAACGTGGCCTCCTGCCAACGCTGCTCCCCGCCACGGGGACCATATGCCATGATCTCCCAGGCTTCCCATACTCCCTGATGCTTTTCAGAAGAGGGAGACAGAGGTGGAAAGGAGACATGCAAAACCCAGGATCTGCAGGTGACCCACATGAGGCTAGTGGGGAAGGACACAACAGCTTGTGCAGCAGGAGAAGGCTGAGAGGGAGGACAGGGAAGCGGTGGGGCCGGAAAAGGGTTAAGGAGCTGGCAGGAGCAAGTCACTGGGGGCAGAACGGGCGATCGAGAACAGAGGGTGACAGAGCAGAGCCCTGCACGACGGCCCTGGCCAACCTGGGGAGGGGCAGAGCTATTTGAGGATGAAGAGGGAGGACACAAGTCCCTGCCTCTTGCATGCATGCTCAAGCACCAGCRCTGTGCACACCCTGAGCAAAGCTGTGCTGACCAGGGCCCAGGTGGTTCTGCGGTGCATGTTTGTGGGTGCAGAAGAAGCAGAAGTTGCAGTTAAAGGGTGCCCCATATGGACATGGAGCTGAATCAAGAGAGTAGGTGGAGAACAAGAGCTTTACGGGGGAACGAGCTGGTCCCGCTGTCTGTCTGCAGTGTCCCAGGCGTGGGAAGCCTGAGTTTTAACAGTAAAACTGGATCTTCTTTTCTATGGCTGGATAAGCACCTGAATTATAAGTTCATCAAGTTGTGGACATCTTCTCTACATGCCTTTAAGCTGCATCTGAAAATTACTGTGGGTCAAGGAGAGAAGTGAGGAGCTCTCACTCCGGCCTGTCAGCATCCAGCGACGAGCGAGCTGGAAATAACGCCGAGCATTTTCACGGCAAGTATCTACCATTGCTGTAACGCAGCACAAACGCCCGCAACAAAGGAACACGCTTCTGCTGCTGCTCCAGGGTGGGAGAGAAACAGTCCCACCTTTCTTCTGCTCTGATCAGCGGGCTGCACCAGGCAGCGCTGGGGGAAGGTCAGGCAAGAGGTGCTGGAGGCAGAGCTGCCCTGCAGCCCCCCGGGCTGGATGTGTGGCAGCTCGGGGGGCTGCCCTGGGAGCCGGCAGCAGGGCAGGTAGTGAGGGCTTCAGCCACGAAGCCTTCTTGTGGGCTTTGAGAAAGCCAGGCCACATCACTCAGCTTCTTTACGACACCCCGGATGCGTGTGCACCCGATCACCAGCACACGAGACTGATGGGGCATGCAGGGATGGGGAGGGAGATGCCCGTTCCCAGCTCTCACTTTGATCTATTGAAAGCATTGGGCCAGATTTCCACTTCTTCTAGCTCAYGTCTACTGAGCCCAGACACTTCTCTGCCTTGGAGCACGCAGAGCCCAGCGCAGGAGAAGGCTCTCAGGCAGGAGGCGGCTCTGGGGACCGGTCTGTCGATGGCAAGCAGCTTGTCTCTGCTGCAAACACGGAGCACATCTGTGGGTTAGCAACGTGCCCTGGGTGTCCCTCACCTCTGCACTGTGAGATGGCCCAATGGGCACGGCGACCCTGCACGTCTTCTGCCACCGGACTCAAAACCACACTCAAGGTTGCTGCTGCTTCGTCTGTTGCTCCTACACCTCCTCTTGAACTGCAAATAAAGCCAAGCCTTGGTGGCTCCTGCCAGCCACCCAGTGACAAAACCACCCTGCCTAACCCTGGACCTGAGCCCAGGGAAGCGTCCCAGCAAGCACAGCGGAGAGGGGCTGGTTTGGATCCATCCGCCCACCCCTGCGCAGTGGCCAGGCGGCTCCACACATCCAGCTGATCTGAGACTAAGGGATGTCCAGATGCCTTAACGCAGTGCAGCTCTTGAGGGACCAGCTGTGATTCAGCCAAAGCCATAACCACAGCTGTGTTTTAAAGGACACAGAGAACTCGCCGTGCAGGTGACTCGGGAGGGAGCTACAAGTGTTGAGCACGTCTACAAATTAAGCCTTTAGCTTTCTCCTGCCTTTCCCCTCTTGGGAGGGGAGGAAAGTGCTGTCCTTCTTTACAAAACACTCTACAGCCGGCCAGCACCACCTCTTCACTGCGCATTGGTATTAATCATAGAGGACGTGACTTGACCAAGGACCTGGGAAACTGTTCTCCTCAGCAGCATGGCAAATGTCCAGTGACCCCAATTCTCTACTGAGTCATGTTCTGTGTGATTATCCACGAGGATCCAGGAGTTGCAGCCAAGCATTGATTCAGAGAAATATTATTCACAGTGAGAAGGATAGAGATTTGCAGTATTATTGCAGGTAAATATTTGCCCTGTCAAATAACATTCAATAGTAAACATGAGCCTCAGAGAGAACATTTATTCTTGGTAAGGTACAAGGAAATATGTAGGCTGGTGTGATCCATTCCACCCTAATCATCCAGATGACACAAAACACCATGGACTCTGTACCATCCCTCATCTACTAACTAGGTTTTTCCTGCAGCTAGCGCAAGAGCTTATTGCCGTAGGAACGTGACCTTCTAGACACTTCAGAGATTAGATGGGTCTAAGCAGACCAAAACCAGCCTGGCAGGTCTGCAAAGTGAGGAAAAAATTGCTACTTGTGAGGCTGAGAGGTATGACCAAGGGCTACACCTTGAGCTCCCGGTGTGCGTGAAGAGCAGGGAGGACACGGAGGTTACGGGCTGCCCACGCTGTCCCACGAACAGCAATGGCAATCCCCACCCTCCCACCCGAGCCCAGGCTGGACCCGGGTGGCAGCAGGACCTGGGGCCCGAGGGCTGTGTCCCCAGGGAGAGCGCTCCTCTCCTACCAGCACCAGGAGCTCTACCAGCGCAGCTTGGGAAAGGGGCTGCAGAAAAACAGCCAGGTGGTTTGTGGGGTATCTCGATTGCAGCAAAGCTGGATGATGCATCGKGTCGGGTCAGAAGCCAGATAAGCACATTGCTTTTTCATACAGAGACTTTCCCTACTTCTCTACATACATACAGAAGAATTCACTGTGTGTGGTGTTCACAGAAGCTGCAGGGCACGCCAGGTTGAGAGAAGATCTTGGGCCATATAAAGAGCAAAAGAGTCCAAACACAACGAATAAGTGAAAACCAAAGCTTAATGAAGGCAAGCTACCCTGCCTTTGCTTGAAAGCCCCGAACTGCTCTCCCACCACACACATTACTCAGCACAGGCACGATCATATTTGCAAGAAGGGGATTTTGATATGTTTCTCCAGGAYGTGAACCACAGAGGTTTTCTGCTCGGTGCAAAGCACTGAATCCATGGGGACAGAAACGATAGYTCAGGTAGCAGGAGAAGGTGGAAGTCACTTGGAAGTTGTGAACTACAGAGAAATGCTCTGGGGCCAGCAAGGGAAAGGGCCCGGTGCTCGCTGCAGGGTGAGCCGGGGGGCTGCGGGCAGGGGTGCGGACCCCTTCGGCACCACTTCTCCGGGGGGGATGCCGGAGGGCTGCGCTCGCACCTGTGATTCCCAAAGCCCCGTGCCAAGAAGCGAAGTAGCGCTGATTTTCCACGTCAGCAGCTCTGGGTCTTAGGAATGGAAATTGATTTGCCCCATCTTCACACACGGAGATCCAGYGTGTGAATAGCAGGGCCAATGAATTACTTGGGTAGAGTTGGATAAATACTGTAAAGAAGTATTTATTAAGTCAGTCACATACAATCTACAAATTGTCTTTGAAGTGTTCCCAGCCCCTTTTACATTAATTTTCACATGCTCAGGTTTTTGACTAYGGGAATGCAGTTGAAAAGGGAAAAATGAGTTCTTGCATGAACATAAATGTGCATCGGAAGCGTCTGCACAATCTTCAGTAACAGGCAGCCGCTGCGGGGAGGTTGGGAGCACAGCAGAGCAGCAGGCAACCTGCGGGAAAGCTGAGCTCTGCCTACCTCTGTGCTCCTTTTCCATACCTGTATTAGTGGGTTCTTAAATCCCAAACAAATGTCAGTTCACCCAAGGAGCAAGCACGCACCTCCACGTTCCCCGTTTCTCACCGTCTCCTCCTATCGTGCAGGCATTGCTCTGGTGCAGACCCTGCATGCTGCGACAGCCCGCAGCAGAAAGCCAGCCTCCAGCGCAGCCGCAGCGCTACTGCACGGCTTCGCCTTTGAATGGAGCTGGATGTGTACCTTCTAACTTTACAGGACCTTCTCCCATCTCCTATAGACACAAATCCYACGCAGTAACACAGCCACGGGTCTTCCAAAAGCTGAGCCTGCCGGATGGTTTCAACCAAATTTGACAGCGCAAAAAAAGTCTCTTTTCTACAAGTTTCATAAAACCGCATGTGCATAGAAGGGAGATACAGGGTCCCAAACATTCCTCCTTGCCCTAATAATCTTTGATCTCCTGGGCCAGTCGCTACAGCAGCGAAGGGACGGCTGCGATGTGGGGCCGTGGTGCTCTGCAGGACGGGGACTGTGAAGGGAACCAGCCAGGAATATTCAGAGGGAACAGAAAATCTCAGTTGACTCAGAAAGATAAAGTTTTGGGAGGCATGCACCCAATTCTGCTGCTCGCCAGATAAGTTTTTTTTGTTTTACATGCCATCAAAGCCTGAAACAACATTCTTGAGACTCTCTGGCCTCAACCTGTCCATTGGTACCTCATTTATGTGGGTTGGAAATGAAGAACAAGCCACCAGTTATTAATCATCACCTGCGTGATGGACAATCCCCGAGATTCAATCTGGGTAAGGATTCACTTGTGGCTGTGGCTGAACAGGGGCTGAACAGGGTGACGGTCCCTGCCCCCTGCCCTCAGGTACAGCCCAACAGGGCTTCTCGGGGTTCGTGATGTGAAGCATGTGCGTGCATTTCTGCTGCATCCCTTTCGATGTAAATAAGAGATTACAGTCAGTTTTTATATTGTCCGAGCTGCGGTTGACCTGCATCACCACTTCACCACAAGAAGGTAAAAATAATGGAGTTCTACGAACAATTTACAGCAAAAGAAATCAGCCCTATTGTAGGCTTTTAAAAAGGCTCCCAACTCCCTCTCTCCCCCCACTTTTTTTTTTTTTTTTTT
>JAYKAV010002009.1:853858-903271 GCA_035582835.1 Phoebastria nigripes | reverse complement strand
CTTTTTTTTTTTTTTTTTTAATCAGTATCTTATCCAGAACTGGAATCCTGTCAAGAATAGTGGATAGCAGAGAACTATAACTTCTTATTATGTGTATAGTGATTTTATGAATTCAGTGGGGAATGAAATGCAATTTTGTCAGACTTGTCTGTGTTCATAATGACCAAGTCAAATTAATCATCGTGGATAATACTCCTGTGTCAGCCATTCAAGAGATTTTTTAATAGAATTTTTCTGATTCATGTCTTGCAGTACATCAGATCTGTAGTAATGCAGGCACTTCTAAAAATCAGTGCAATTATGGCTTCTTGTTGGCCTGTCATTTTCCTGGAATAAAAATGTCTCTGCAAAAGTCATATACTGTACATAAACCAAAATGGAAAACAAAAATATAGTTACAATTAGGCTTGATTTTTTCTAAAGATTTAATATCTTTTTGAGGCCATTATTTACAGGCAATATATAAAGCTACGGTGCATGATGCTGAAGATGGGCTGGTTTATCACAACACATACCAATTTTGTCCTGGTTGTCATTCTTCCTTTGATTGCCCTATGAGTTAGGGGGTTTTGCAGGCATGGAAATGACTATCCCATAGAACAAACAGGGGATAGGTAATGGGCTTGCAGTCAAATTATTGTGTTTATTAAAAATGTATCCAGGAAAGCCCACACAGATCCCAAAGGGCTCTTGTTCAGGAAAATCTCTGGTTCAAGAAAAGGTTACAGTTACCATAAAGGCAGATATACATGCATAGAAGCAGCAGTGCAGCATGCAACGGTATATAAAGGATTAGTAATGGTGCGTTTATCCTTCTGGGGAAGAGAGAGAGAGACAGACCTCTAATTCCCCAGTGACAGACAAAAATGAGTTTTGGAAGCGGTTACCTCCAGGAATAAAGAGGAAGAAAAATGTAATGGACCTCAGATAGCTCAGCCTTTCCTCCTTTCATTGCAAGGCAGCAATTGCCTTGGAAGAGAGTGCAGGGAAGGACTCTGTCAGAGCCACAGCATGTCCCAAAAGAGAGCTCCACATCCACCTTCTCATGCCACCAAGTACATCCTGGGGAGAAAAGCTCTCAAAACCACTTGCAGGGAGGAATGGAAACCCATGACCACATACCATCCTCCCAAGAACTCAAGACCCACGTAAGCAATCAGACCAGCAGTTCGTCTGGTCAAACACGCTGACCTAAAAATTAGCCAATACTAGCTAGTGTTTTGGAGGAGATCTAAAAATCCCTAGTGAACAATTATGGAAGCTCCTCAGAGAACAGAACAGTTCATCCCTCCCTTTCACCTACCTCATCTGGTTTTATCATCCTTCCACCTCCTTGCATCTCTATTACGCTCTTGACATCAACATCTAGCGGCAGGGAGTTCCCCAGGCTCCTTACAAAATTCACCCAAACCTACCGCTTTGCAGATTTGCTGTTGTTACTTCTCTGAAATGCCATTTTCACGAGACAGGGCATGTCCAGGCATCACCTTCCTCTGCCCCATGCTGTCCTGATCCACGCTGGGGTATTCACGTTATGGCACACGTGGAGGTGCTACAGCTGGACCCCCCATCTCCAGCTCTGGAGGCTGAACTCCGTATGGCAACACCACGTCCCTATAACAAAGACCTTCAACTTCCAAATAAGCAGATGGGATATTAAGGCTCAAAGTCTGCTGACAGTGTTTTCAGAAGCATTCAGTATTGGCTTATGCAAATGTCGGCAATAACCAGAGCTCCTGAAAACTCTGTTGTATCTTCATAAGCAGGGCCAGGACTGTAAGGCACACTCGATGCGTAGTTGCTCCTGGATCACCCATAGTAATACCTAGCTTCACCTATGTTTTAGTTACCTACCCACACTGACGAGAGAACTGTTTCATTTCACTACGTGTTTTGGTGGCTATTCTTCCCTATTTTTGTCAAAGCAAACGTGGCAGGGCTCCCGGGAAAGCTAGGAGATGTGCAAGCTGCGCTCCACGTCAGCAAAGTGTACCCTCTGTCACCTGTCTCACAATCAGCCTCCTTAAAATTGTTTATAATGATTTTTGCCTGTTTTTAAAATATATTCAAGGGACTGTACATCCAGCGAGAGAGGGGCTGATGGGGATCTGAAATTACACCGACTGGGCCAGACTGATATAACCCCTTTTCTTTTCTTTCCTAGTATCTTGCCTGGAAGGGAATACAAGGAATATGATAATATTCTACTCAAGAATATCATGCATTTCTGGGAATTATTTGAGGAGCACAGATTTTACATAATTGCCTTTTTTGTCTCATGGCATACTGAACTTGCATAATAAGATCAGTGCACTTCACAGACATTCATTGATAGACTGTACGGATTTGGTATTTTGTGTTGAGCCAAGGGTACATTATATAATGATGTATAATGCGCTGTAAGCAGGTCAAGAGATAAGGCGGCCTGAAAACAGTAATGGAGTGCATGCGAGGAAGAACTAGTAAAAAGCATTCTAAGAAATTAATTCAACCTGGCTTCAGTCGAGCACAAAGGGCCCAGAGCAGGAAGGAAACTATGTTCTGTACCGTACTTGTCCCCTTTCGGTTTTCGTCTTAGAGAGTATTTCCCTTACGCTCAAAACTGAAGGTGTGGGGTGAAGGGATTAAAAAAGCCATAGTGGCACACTTTGCATGGATGCTGTGTAGCAAGTTTTTCCGAGTTTTATCTCAAAGGGTATGTCCTAGCCCTCTGCGCAGGGCCAGCAGAGCCACGCTCTGTGCCGCAGGTAGTGCGGCAAATGCTGCTTTACCCGGACGTCTGCAGCAAGATCCTCCAGCAAAGCCATAATGGCAACGCAACCCATCTTGAATCAAGTCTTTTTTCTCCCAGATGTGCCTTGATTATTTTTTTTTCCTCCCACCAGCAAAGACAAATTTTCAAACGAAGCCCTGTGCGCTGCTCCCACCCCAGGGCACATCTGCAGCCACCAGCACCGGYGCTGGCAAGGCGCCGAGACATGCACGTACGGCTGAGAGTACGCTTCCAGCACGACTGCAGAGGCAAACACTGCAAATCCCTTGCTAGAGCCCAAGGGGGCAATCTGCCATTTTTTTCCTAAGTGGTCCTACACTACGCCTGGTTTTCTCTCATCACCATACATGTGCACTGTCTTCCCATGTGCAACCGAAGTACTTGACCCCAGGCCGTCCTTTTAGCACACAAACGAATCGTCCGGAGTGTCGATACTGCTCGTGATCCCAGGCTGAGCCTACGAAGGCAGAGCAAAGCTGCTGCTCAACAGTAACAGCTCTTGGTACTCTTGCCTACAAAGTGAGGGTATCAGCCAGATGAAATCACAAACTGGGTCAGCCCCAGTACATTTGCTAAATTTCTAGTTATTTCACGTTGTGAGCCAGGCCAGCGTGGCCAGCGGCGGCAGGGATCAGGCCAGGACCTTTGAAGCCCAAAGCATCGCTCACCACAAATGTGCTCAGATTTGAGCCCACACGCTTCCAAAGTCAGACTTGGGACCCCAAAGCAAATTGACAAGAAAACTACATATATTAAAAAGAAAAAAAAAAGTAATAAAATCCAAGAGAAGCAGTGGCACCCCCCCCCATCGCCCAGATTTGACATGTCTGATTAGCAGGAGGAAGGCAGAGATGTGGGGAGAGCTTGCATAATGTGGTGCAATCTAGCACCTCCCCCAGGGTGCCCAGCTGCTGCAGAAGCAATTTCACAGCTCATCATCCATTATGAGATTAAAATAATTTTTTTTCCTCCCGTGAAGTATTAATAAATTGTGCAGGCAGACCAGAGTTAGTGCCATTTACACAAATGGTAGTGAATCACCCACCTAGTTATTTCTTAATGGATTGAGTATCTGTGTTCCTCCTTATCCTGTAATTTAAAAAACTAAATACAAAACCTGTTTATTTGTCTCATCAGGCCCCAAGCCAGCTCTTATTAAGGCTGGGGATACCGGGACAATGGCAGAGCTGCTGCCTCCCGTGGACCTGCCACAGCACTTTACAAGGGAACAATACCAAAACATCCACGTCGATCAATATGAAAGGGGAAATGCACTACAAAAAAGTCCAAGACGCATTGAAATCCCTCCCAGAATTCACTTACTTTCCCTTCTGGGGGCAAAACTCACTGAGGCATCGCTGATATAATGCGGCTTCCTTGGTACATATAGGGAAGATGTAAAGCCGTAGTCAGAGCACCACTAATGGCTCTTTGAACATCTCTGCTTTATTACGTTATCAGACGAAGCAGGCATGTTTAATGTTTAAACTTCCAACGACAAATGCCTTCAGCAAATATGTTTTATGTATTTATTCAGTGCTTCTTAAGCGCCTGTCGCCTTAGCAGCTAAGGTGCTGCTTACTTTTTTTTTTTTATTTTATTAAAATTAAGAACATATCAATGCTTTGTAAAATGCCACCTTCTTCCCTCCCCTCTCTCCTCTTTATCCCAGCTTGAAATCCTTTACCCGTCCATCCCCTGCAAAACATTTCAGACTGCCAGGAAGTTGCCGAAATGGGAAAAGGAAATTAACTGAAATCACCAGCGCAATAAATCAGCCTCCCACATTGTCCCGAAGACCCTCAGCCCCAGAATCTGGCTCCAGCACGTGGGAGAAGTGCCAAAGCCAGATACCTCAGACTCAGCTTTGCCAAAGTAAACCCTGAGATGAGACGGCAAGAGCATCTACCTGATTTCAATCTCAACGATTGGGTTTGGGCGGGCGCTGCCTCTAAAGCTGGGGCAGGCAACGTCTGTCTGCAGCTAAGCATGACCTGGTTTTGGTTGGTCAAAGGAGATATTAAAGATTAACTATGGGATTGGGATGCCTCACTCCTTGCAGACCCTAAATATGCAAAACTCATCAACGTGCCAGTCCTCCCAGTCCAYGAGATGTCAAGATAATCACCCGGGATCTCTCTCCACCTTCTTTGCATTTACTGAGCTTCTGAGCGCCACAATTACAAGCCTTCCTCCACAACCACRAGTGCAAGAATTTTATTCATTTACTCACTTATCCAAAGCAGAAGCTGTCATGTCACAAGAGCAGAAAGGTGCCGGGCTGTTAGGGAAAGCACGAAGCACCAAGAGACTCATGACAAAATTGTGAGAACTGTAACACGGTGCATGGCCAAGTATCCAAATCCCCAGCGTAGGTGTGAAAATCTCAGCCTTAAGCCTCCAATATGTGAATTTTGGGAAACAAACAGATTTTATCTTTAACAATTTTAACAATTTTTTTTCTTTAATAAAAACAGGCTTATGTATGGTATCTAAAAAAAGGCAGGAACACACACATTGCTGTGAGGGGCTCATCTATGTCCTAAATCACAGATACTCATCAAATATCTTCTAAAGCATTAAGCAACCTGAACAAAATGAATAGCTAGAGTAGGTACCATCCTTTCAGGAGGAAGGCAAAAAGGAAACCCATCAAATTATCAATCAAAATAGCAATGTTTCCCTAAAGTAATGACAACTCTCCATCTAGGAGGACAGCCGGGACACCAAGCTGCTGGTCACAGCCAGGAGCCTGTAGCAGTGATCACCTCCAACGCTGGCAGTGAGAAAGGACCATTGTAGKCACTGGCAGCTCTAGAGGCAATGGACAGCATTTGTTGACACAGGGAAGAGCTTTGCAGAGGAGATGAAGGCGCAAGAAGGCTCACATCAACACCGGCACGACCTTCATCGCATGACCACGAGGGACCCAACCCAACACACAAGGCAGGAGGCGGGAGGCACTCCATTAGCAACTGCATCTAAAGAAAACCAGCCCCAGCTATCCGGAGGCCAAAACAACTGAAACACTTCATTCATTAAGCAGCTGGAGAGCTTTTTCTATCATTTTTACTAGTTTACAACATGCCAGGTAGAACCTGAATTGTTCCAAGGGAAATGGGCAGAGGTGGAAGAGCCAAAATGAGAGAGAGATGCTAATGGAGAGGCGGGGGGGGGTCTGGGCACAACAGGGCTGCAAGTAACAAAGCCAAAACATCGACCCCGTTGTAAAAATTCACATTTGCCCAGTCTACTCAAGGGCTTCAGCTGCCATCTTTCAAACCCAAACCCACACAAAGCCTAGATATTTCCACAAACCTGTGACGACTCGGAGCCGAGTGCTTCTTTTGCTAATACTGATACCAAACTGGGTACCTCAGAGTCCTACTTGGTGTTACCAAAAAGCATCATCCCAGTCTAGCCCCTAATTTGATCAAAATGGGACAGATCCTTTTGAGGAGGATTACTAGAGAAGCTTGGCTGCAAGCTAAGCTGCATTGGCTTTCACCATTTCTCCTCCCATCCCTAATCTTGATATCAAATAACAGGAATCTCCTTCCAGACTGGAACAAAGTGAGGCAGAAGTCGGCAGTCAAGGATCGCAGGGACAAAAGAAAAAACACACAAGTAGAAGAGAGTAGGTGTCTCTGACACGCAGGTTGCAGCACGTCCTCGACGCAGAAGTCTGGAAACCAGGGCGAGTAGAAGAATTACACTGCATGTTCAAACTGCAGTGTTTCAAAAATTAAACACTGTAGCATGAGTTGCTCAAAGAGCTTCAGAGTTTTCTGCATTTTAGAGTGGCTTTCCCTTTTTGATCCCCAGCATCTCTGTGTGAGCATGATAAATTCATTCCTAAAGTTGCGTTCAAGTGCCCAATAATTTCCATCCTTTCCTTGCAGCTCCTCTCTTGACATTTCATGACCAATTTTCTCGGGAAAAACTTAAAAGGCCTGAGCTCACAGGCTTACAGTGTTTTGCTAACTAGTCCTTCGTGCATGCAAACCCACCCGCGACTGCACGCAGAGCTCTGCACTTGTGCAGGGGGGTGGAGGAAACATCACATTTGCACAAGCATCAACGTTAACTGCACCTGCAAGAAGGCATGCAAATATTCATGCAAAAATACACAGCTTTCAACTTTCTAACACTCGGCTGAGGGAACATCCTGCTGATTTTATGAAATAGGGCTCCTACAGCTTTGCTACTTTTGATGTAAATAATGATGTTTCCCTTTCATGTGTTCAGTGCCTGATGAGGGGTGGGCAGGTGAGGACCACTCATCTTCCCTTTGACACCGGTGCGGGCTGCCGGGCTTGTAGCATCCTGACCTGCACGCAGAGGAGTGTGACCTGCTAATACCTTGTGCCCCACCTGCTCGCAGAAGTGATGGGCATCCTCCTCCAGCTGGGTTCGTGGTGGAAACAAGCACCTTTTGGGTATTTGCTTCCAAAATGCACTAGGAATTGCTGAAGCCTGGGAAAAACAGCTCCTTGAGAGAAAAGCAGCCCCCAGCTTYGAGCGCGGCGTGGGGAGCACGAGCCCTCAGCGCCACGTAGGTGTCTGGTTTTGTTTAGAAGTCATCTGGAATTCTTAAAATAAATTGTCTTCCAGAGACTGATGACTTTTTTTTTTTTTTTTCCTTCCCTCCTTAATAAACTTTCAGGGGTATCTTTATTGTCATGTCTAATTTTAGAGAAAACTAACATTTCCTGAGATTCAATTTCTATCATAATTGTTGGAAGGAAACTAAATTGTCTGCTGTAAACATTCACTGTATTGTGTGAAAGGTATCTTTATTACAGCCCACTGGGAATATTAATAAAATTCCCAATCCTAGCCTTCCTCACTTTTTTTTAAGCTCGCTCTTTTCTCTTATATACCCATTAATGTCAGTTCAAACATTCTGCAGGCAAGATATGAGAACTTAAAATATATTATTTAACAATCAAGGGTAGAATAAAGACTTGTGAGCAGTAAGATCCTTTCTGCCTTCTCTTTCGGTGCTTTCTATTACAGAAAATGAGAATGGCTATTCCATTTGTCTGTGTGCGTGCTTAGAGTTGATGAAAAAAATCTCATTAGTTTAGTCTGACATATACTCAATACAGTCTATGTACATATTTTTTTTCATTTTATTCTACAGCTGCAAAATGATACTAAATTTCATCAGATTGGAACGAAAACTGTGGTCTTGGAACATTTCCCTTTAAGGGTCTTATATTTATTCAGAATTCATGAATCATTTTCCAGTAATACAACTATAATTATTCTTAAAGTGTTATGTTTGAAGGTTTAATACGAAATACTTGCAAAAAGCTCTTTTTCACTTTGATAGTTTGTAATCTTCATGGTAATCAGATCAGTTAGCTCCTTCACACAGCAGCCAGGAAAATACAATTTAATATGAATCTCATACTCTTCACTCATGTTTTAATTAAAGTAATAAAAGCCAAGTCATATTTTGCCCTTTACAGTGTACACAGATGTATAGACCTGAGCTATACAGCATCAGCTCAGACACTTTTGACAGCTGCTGATGGATCTCCTAGTTTGAGATAAATTTAATTCAGGCTTGCTCAGAGGCTGCTGATCATGAAAGCAGAGTCACCGACAAGCGAGACCCAGCACGGTCCTCGGCAGAACCGTGATACGGGTGATGGGCGCACGGACCAAACACAGAGCTCTGGGTCAGCTTTGCCACCTTGCACCCCGCCGGCAGGAGCCAAGACTGCTGTGATAGCCGTCCTTCAGCTGGGTCCAGTGCCAGACCGTACTCCCTGCGAAAGACTAGTGCATCCCTAACTGTCTCTGGTTTTTGGTTCCCATCATAGCTCTGAACAGCCTGGCCTGGTGCCAGGGAAAGATCTAAGCCTTCCCCAAAGGAGCAGAACSACATCGGACTGGTAGCATGCATGCTCCCCTCCCTGGGTACCTGCAATGCACGCTCCCCACCCGTGGTACCCACATCGCACGCTCGCCTCCTCCCTGGTGACCTGCATCGCATGCTCCCCTCTCCCGGGCACCCCCGGTGCATGCTCCCTTGTACCTGCATTGCATGCTCCCCTCCTGGGTACCCGCAACACACGATCCCTGCCCGGGTTACCCACGGCACCCACGCTCCCCTACCCGGGTGCCTCCGGGCTGCACCCACTCTGAGCCGCTCAGGCTTCGAGAAGGGGGATGCCCAGGGGTCTACTGAACAAATCCCGCAGCAGAAGCATAAGAGCTAACACAACCAACCCAGCGTGTGCAGGTGCCACGCCAGCCCATTCTCATGGGCTGGCTCCCCATGAGGTCCCACCACTTTGCGAGAGCAGTGAGGGGTTGGGTACCACTTCACGCTCGCCGGCATGCTGCCAGAGCGCTGCTGGACACCATTTCGGGTCCATGGCTCTGCCATGACTCGCACAAGCAAGTAGAGGCTGGAGCGAATGCCTGACTCCAAGCGCGAGGAGTTGGGTGGCTGCACTCGGGATACATAACCCTCATCATCCTCCAGTACCCGCAGAGCCCCAAGATGCTCTGCTGAGCGGGTCAGGCCACCGTGGGGCTGGAGCAGAGCCCAACCCCACATGTGCCCAGGGCAGCCCCAGAGCCGGAGCAAAGGGCTCCTTCGGCAGCCGGCTGAGGCTACAGAGGGGTCTTCCTTTCTGCACAGGCCTTCATCCAAACTCTGAAGTGGAAAATAACACTTTCCTGATGGAAGTAAGCGGCTCCCCAGTTAATCACTCTGTTGTGACGGCAGACCCAAACACTGGCTTGGGCCAGGGCTCTGTTGAGAAGAGAAGAAGTAATCAATCAGTTGGGAAAGGAAATCCCAAGAGCAACAGGCTGGGTTTTTTTTCACATTCCTGCAGCCCACGGTGCTACATTTCCACAAATAAACACAATTTTCCAAAGCCACTCCCCAGAGGTCCATTACAGAGGCAAACCAACCTCCGCAGGAGCCAAAACCAAACCCCCAACAGGACGCGGTAGAAAATCTTGCTCATCACAGCTAACCGATAGTGATGTTATCGCATTATCAGAGCTCAGCATCAATCGTTAGCATGTAAAGACCTGGCTCCCAATCACACTGTGTCACAGTGGGTAATTCAGGAGACAAGCGGCGAGGAATTAGCACAGTGTGAGGAGCTGGAGGATCTGAAGGCAGAAACAGCTTGTGCACCAAAGCTCTGGGATTGCCTTTGTCTGAAGCGACAGCCACCACTCAAGGACAACCCAGCACCCTCCCAGGAGCAGTGGCAGCTGACTGGAGGGGCACCATCAGGGGGTTAAAGCACACATAAGCACCATATTAACATGATACCTATGCTTCGAAGGTGACCTGCTCTCTCCAGAGCTGCCCCAGGTTCCCCCACGTATAGGTCTCCACCTTGCCCTGGGCCATGCTGACCATCAAAGGCAGCAGCCCTGCATACACCACGTGCAGTCCCTTTACAGTGGCGTTGAGCACACTGGGAAATCTTTGACGAAGTGACACTTTGTTGGCTAAACGATACTGCACACCGCCTGCCTCTATATTTTGCTGCTATTTTATGAGCTGTTGGCTTTACGAGCTTACCAGCATTGCTGGACTGCCAGCCCATGTATCCTCATGCCACAGGAGTCACCATGCAGAGCAGCAGATCCTCTTCAGTGTTATTCAGTCTGGCTGGACCTGAGCTGTGCCCCACGCTGCTCTGAAGCAGTCCCACTTACTCCGTCTCCTTCGCCCTCCAGCACACAGGGAGCGTTTCTGGAATCTCAGGTCCACGTTTCCTTCAGCCCCGCTGATGGGCATCATGGCATTTCGGCGCCAAGAAACACCCATGTCCAACCCTCTATCAGAACTCCTCTTGGTATCAATATTTTCTGTATGTAAAACTTTGACTCAAGATGCAGCAGCAGCAAATGCTGTTCCTCAGTGGGATATACATCGTCCTCCTGCTCCCCTTTCTCTGCCAGCCCCTGGGTACCCACCACCTCCCCAGCTCCCGGCAGCTGGACCGTTGGCTGGAGTTGTGCTGCCTCCAGCTCTGGACCGCTCTCCTGCATTGATTGGGTTTTTATTATTTTTTTTAAACATTTTGCTGTTTATGGACTTCTTCACCGCAAAAGAAACCAGAGCTCTGTTTGAAGATCCTCGTGCACACTTTGATCACACTCCTCACAGACTGAGGGCTAGAATCAGGCGTGCTGCTTAATACAGATGCTCTTTAACATCGGGTCAAAAACAATCTCTGAGCTGATTCAGATCCCAGAAAACCTGGGAAAGACTTGGGAAAGAGAAGGAAAGATTACTTCTTGGACTGACCTGAGGGCATAGCTGGCTGCGGTCACCTGAAGACCTTGGAGGAGTGGTGGATGCTGTGCCTCGCCCTCGGGCTGCCAGCCGCAGTGCGTGCTATTCCTCTGCTTTCCGACCACTGCTCCGATGCACCCAAGGATCTCCTTCTCCCTCCTGCCTTTGCCCCTAAACCTAAATCTATTTAGGAACCTCAGTTCTTTGATGAAATGTATGTCTACACATRGAATTCAACCACCACGACAACCTCAGGGTTTTCTGCCCCTACAAGGTGCTCTGTGTCACCTTTCAGATATCTTCAACTGTATGAGATGCTATTTCTTTGTTTCCCCCCAGAGTAAATGCAATAGAAACAGAGACGATTCATTTTGGTCTAGGAACTGCTCAGTTAAATTAGCTTTTCACTCTGTGATGCTTGGTGGCTGTTTTTCAAACACCCTATTGTTAACAACTTAGGAGTCCTTTGAGACCAAGGGTTGAAGATGATGTTCGTTCTGCTTGTAATACCAAGGGATTTTTTTATTATTATTTTATTTAAGCACTACAGCCGACCCTACACCGGCAATAGAAGCTTCTCTTGGTACGACTAAGCTACAGGAATCGCTTCCTGACTGCACCTTTCAAAAATTTCACTGTCACATAGGAGTTCATGCAAAATTCACGAGCCTGGATCATCAGCTGTAGTTGTGCTCACCTCCATAACCCCTCCTGGAAGGGTTTCCATTAGCTGCTGATTATAATAAATGACATGTAACACTCTATTGTTCATTCTAAAATAGTACATGAGATTATTCCTGAATTGTCTGCTGAGAAAGGCATTTAATATCTATCAATGTCTTCCCTCTATTTTTTATTCTCTAGCACAACATATGAAATCATATTCAAAGAGTACATACATATACGAAAGTATTACACAAAGAACAGCAGGGAAAGAGCAAAATCTGTATCTTGGCATGGGTGCCTGCTGCAGCGTGCACTCCCAGCTTCCACTGCACTGCCAAACTCTGCTTAATCCTCTCTTTCAACTTCGAGTCAGTATAAAGCTCTCACTTCTCTTCACCAGGGGCCTTCTACATGTATGTTCCAGTAATATTGCAATATATCATTGTAAAGGGATTAGGGAGTCATCGGTTTTTACTTTCAGGTGTACTCTGCCCCTGTTGTGGTTGACTGTAGACTTCAAAAATACAGATTATTTGCAGATTGGAAGAGCCCAGGATGCTGTACAGAGAGGCAAAAGAGTCAAACCCAAGGAGCACAATACTGCTGGAAGTTCAGGAGCACCAGAGCTCTCCACCCCTGGGGGACAGGGTCCCTTCTCTTTTAAGCCCTTCTACTTATATCAGTGATTTTCTCTAGCGCTGACCATCCCCTGACCATCATCTGTTCCTGTGATCAATAGATCAAGCCAGTCAATAGCAAAAATCAAAAGATTATGAAGACCCCGAGACATGTCTCCCCGAAGTTAAAACAAACACAAGCTTCTTCATATGCAAAGACTGAGCAGACTCCTTAGAAACACTAAAGTTCCTTAGGGGACTTGAGTGGAAATTGCACCAAGAATAACCTCATGGTGGGCTCTGATTTCTCCTCCACCACTCTGCTGTGCAGTCTTACTACGACAAGACTCGAGAAGCATCGCCCTAAAGCATTGCTCAGCCACGTGCATGGTCTCCAGCCTTTCTTCTGGAGGAAACCCAGGTCTGAGACAGTGGCTGTGGTGACCACGAGCAACCTGCTGCACCTTACGAGCTTCGAGGACAAACAAATTGCTGGGAAATTCTTCACATTCACATGTCCTTGTAGGTCAGGGACCAACCAACATGAGAATACGTCACGCCTGAGCAATCACACGCTGTTGCTTCACTGCTAGTGACAGAGCATCTCTTCCAAAGCAACTGATGGAGGGAAAACCACGTGGGGGAAAGTCCACATTGGTCCTGGTTTACAGCTTCCTACTAGGGAGGAAGGTGCAAGAACGAGGGGAGGATGACCTGTGCCTTTGTTAGCAGTGCCTAATTGTCCTCACGCTGCCTAGAGCTCCACGGCCACTTCACGACTGTGCAGTCACTGCGTTCTGGCCCGCGGCCCCCAGCGGGGAAGGGGACCCCCCGCACTCACCCTGCGTGGATCTGCCCCAGACCCAGGTTTATTTTATCAACTGTTGACATTTTGCTGCAATTCAGTTGAGATCGGTGGGAGGCCCAGGAGGTGGGAGGACAACGCGTCTGCCAGTATTATGACAAGGTTTGATGGCATATTTTACAGCAGAGGCTGCCAAGATGAGCTCTGTCTAGTCTGGAGCGTTAGCAGAACGCGAGGAAGGTATCCATAGCTTCCTGTGCTGTCATTAATTCCTAATTATGGTATCGCTTGCTTTCTACATTATTGCTTATTTACCAAACACAGCTTTATTGTACCGTCCAGTTCCTTATAACTAGCAAACCCATTGTTATGCTAAAATGAATGTTCTAAATGTTATTTATTATTTGATAAACCTTGTGTAACCCTGAATGAGGACATTAAATGGCAAGAACACTACTTCAAAATCCCATTTTAAATAAGTCACCAAGACAGCTGTGCCTTTATAAAACACATTAGAGTGGCACTCAGAGCACATATGGCTCAGGGATATATACAAATTATACAATTTCTGTCATTCGATCAAATAAGAGGGACGTTTTGACCCCAGAAATGAGTCAAATGTGAGTTGTAATTCAAGCCCCACCGGAGGCCCTGGTGGTAATGTATCCTGACGGCTGATCAAAGAGCCCTGACCATTTGACCCACCAGATCAGCGACTTACTGTATCTATTATGGCTAATACAGACCCGAGCTTGAAGATGTATGGAGATAAACAGATAAAGGGCAATAGACACAGTAGATAAATGTTGATTTATACACATCCAAGCACACAGATACATATGCAGATGGATTTCATGCGTGCAGAAAGGGGCAGGCATGTACAACCCCACACTAACATTTACATAGGGACACATTTGAAGACAGATGCTGTATGTCTTGTGTGYGCACATGACAAATATAATCTCTCTCAACTCCATTTCCCTTGGTGCATCGGTATAAGCCCTGCACTCAGCTGAGCTCCTGCCGATGCACACGGCAAGAGAAAAACCCACCTTCTATTTTATGCACGTGCTGTCACGTACAAACAYGTCTATGCTCACGGATCTACTTTCTCAGCAGTATAAACGTGAGCAGCTCCATCCATGAGTTACCCAGTCTCGCCCTAATGCACGCAGCCCAAACCAAAGCCCTCTGCTGCTCTGCAGGGTCATCGACATCAGGTGTCTCCCCAGGGTTGGGTCAAATCATGCTGCTTCAACGCCGCTGTGCAAACCTGCAGCCCCCACGCGTGTCCACAGGATATGTATGGTTCCTGGCAGCCAAGACCTGACGTTTTTGATACACAGATGGGCAGCATGAGTGTGCCAGCAAGAGCATCTTATAAGAATAGCATTAGGAGGAGGAAATAGTGTGCAAATAACTTTCTGTCAATTTAACTATCATATTTTCAACACTCACAGTTAAAGCAGTGGGGTCCTATCTGTGCTCTCAGTTACAAAAGCAGAGAGTTGCTTATGCGATGCATCTCCCTGGCCTGAATAAACTATACTCATGTATAACAGCATTTACATAAGGAGTCACACAAATTAACTTGTTGGTACAGAAACAGGCATGTTGCTCAGCTAGAATAAGCTGTGCACTGAAAGCTCCTGGGATTAGGCAGAGTGCAGCATCAAAAATGCCCAGCGGTAAGTAATCAGCTCTTTCCTCCTTCGAAGCTGCCCACTGCCCTGCCAGCAGCCAGAGACGTGCGATGGAGAGAGGAGAAACGTGGCAAACGCTCCCCTAAGGCTTTCCATAACGTCCCTCCATGGACCGGGCACAGAGTCACATCCCTGCTCCCAAAAAGCTGAGGGACAACTGTTCCCAAACCCATGCCAGGGCCCGGCTCTTCCCACACCCTGCCCGAGCATCACATCATCCCCAGCTCCCCCGCAAGGTATTTCCTGCGTTTATTCACCCGTAACACGGGATAACGATACCTTCTTGCAGGGGATTCCCAGGTGTAGTTAATTCTTGTTTATAAAGCACCTGCGGACTCTTCCTGCAAGTGCAAAAGTCTCGATGCCAAACAAAACCAACCTCATTCCTGTCCAGCTACGTGAGGAATTTCCCAACCTTTGCCTTTCCTGGGGTTACTCTCCCTATCACAAAGGCCTTAATAAATGCCTTCTCTTACTGATTTTGCAAGTGTTTTTATTTCTTTCAACAGCACCATTGCATGTTTACTCATCTTTCAGAGTACCTCACGTGGTTGGGTAATCTGTCCATTCCTTGGGATTTTTGCATTACTTAATTCCTTGTCTTTGTTTGRGGAGGGGAGGAAAGAAAGAAAGAAAGTTGACAGTGGTGAGGAATGATGCTCTGCCAACTTCATGAGACACAACAGATACCTCACTCATCTCGGGGGTCAAATGTCCGCGGTGGTTTGATCAGATGTCAAGTTGCATTTATACTCTGGCCCCTGTTGGGGGTTGAATTACATTTCACATTTGACTCACTTCTGGGGTCAAATGTCCCTCCTATTTGATAGAACAAGAGGAATTATTTTCCCCAAGCAGGCTGTGTTGGCGTGAGTCTGGATCTGTCAGCGCTCTCATTATGTTTTAGGCTCCTGTATTTCTGCGTTTCGTTCTCAGCTGAGATGAACCTTTTTTGGGTTGACGAGAAATGCAGCCGATAGCACATAAGCAATCACATGCAGTAAGATGAAGGGAGGGAGCAGGTCAGCTGGCTTTCAGGTGGCTTTGATGGTGTTTTGTTTGGGTTTTTTGGGGGGTTTTGGTTTAGTGGTTTGTTTTTTTTTTTYCTTCTTCCCTTCCCAAGTTAGCAGCTCTGCAGGGTAGGGAGTGATGAAGGAGAGGGAAGCGGACCCTGGTCCTAGCTTTACCATGCTCTTGCCGTGAGATACTGCAGAAGCTCCTTAGGATCAAAAACCGCACAAGGGGCTGAGCTAAGGCTGATGTCAGGGTGCTGCAGCATCGCGGTGCTGTCCAAGGACTGCTCAGCACGGGAGCTGCCCGAACCGCACCGTCTCTGTAGCTCCAGTTGTAAAATGAGAATAATCTCATCTGTGTGATGGGAAAGGATGACTCAAGAGCTTAAGCAGTTGCTGGATCTCTGGGCAGAAAGTGTAAAGCATTGCACTGACAGGCAGGAGCCATTTAAACCCCTCTGGGTTTAAACCAGGGCGGGGGGAGAGGTGATAAACTGAATTCTGCTTTCTGCCTAACTCCTTYTAGGTATTTTGAAAGAAAAATCGCAAGGCAATACAAAATTTCCTATAACAAAGACTCTTGAACTTCTTCCATCTGTGGACCCCTAAAAATTTTCCAGCTGAAATGAGGCCACATACACGGATGAATTTCTTGCTCTCCCAGCCCTTCCCACCCACCTCGAAGCACGGAGGGGCTGGAAGCCCTCACGCAGGTCCGGGGGATTTCATCGTGCCAGTCTGACCCCAGGCCATCGCAAGCGTGCTGGTACCAGGGGAGCTCACTACGTAGCACAAAACTGGGGGTAAATAAGCAAGCGTGCCCTAAAACAGGCAGTGAGAAGCTAAGATTTCCCACTGTTAATGCTGGATGACCCAGCCCCTGCGCCCGAGCTGGGCTCAACGTGAAGCTGCGTCTGCTGCCGAGAGCTGCAGACGCCTAATGGTGCCCAGTGCGACCAGTTTAAGACAAAAATGGGGAAAAACCCCCAACCCACCAGGCCCATCTATTACAGCGTGATGGCTTCAGTAATTAGTGTGTACGATTTGCCTTTGTCCCCAAGGATGCCAAGGGCTGAGCGATATCCCACGTGTGCAGTGCAGGCGTCTCGGGGCCGGTGATTTGGCAGCCTCTCAAGCGGGATTGTGAAACCGTGCTCCTGCTGTTTAATGTACTCGTTCGGGTTACAACAGGTTTAGCAAACAATAAAAAACATCTGGAACCCCCATTTAAATAGGAGAGTTGTGTTATTAGTAATGAAGTCATGACCAGTGCTATAAAGTGCTCTCTGGTAAACAAGTGCTGATGTGCAGGAAAATAAAGGGAGCGACGAACTAATGAGGGTGAGGGAGGAAGGCTGCTCCCTGTCTTCCTCAGCCAAAGCTCATGCTGGGTGTGAACCACCACTAACGTCCTTGCAGGGCATGAGCCGTGATGCTCGCCCTTCCTCCCCGCTCCCCTCCTTCTGCCCCGGGCGAGGTTATGGGGGTTGCTGCAGCGTCCCATGGGGGCACCCACCCCGGCAGAGCCCCGGGTGCCACCCTGCGCCCTTGCACCCCTTGGTCCCACTCCCAGCTCCTCTCTGACCACCCCGAGCATAGCAGCACAAGGAGGGGAACTGGAGACACAAGACAAGACCAACTTCCCCATCTATTTTCCATGTTGGTCCCCGCTCCCCATAGAGCTTTTGCTCCAGGAGATAAAGCAGCAGCATGGCCCCGTGCACAAACCCAGCCCTGTAACGGGGGGTACCTGCCCCCTGCCCACCCTCTGCYGAGAGAAAGCGACTTCCTCCCTTTTCATCCTTAACTGCTATTTCAAAATAGGAAATAAAGGTCACCAAGTAAACAGAGAACAAATGAAGAGTAAACGTCTATTTCCCAGGTTACAGGGATCTAAGCTGGTTTGGTTTATCTTTCTCCCAGGTTCAAACAGTACRTGAATCCTCCATCACACGACAGCCTCTATTTTTATTCAGAAGTCAGCCCTCCTCCTCCTCGATCGTGGTGCAGCAAGCCGTTCCCCACCCAGCAGCATCACTTCTGATGTCTCTCCAGCTGCCCACCGGCGGGGGAAGCGGGATGTGACAGGGGCTGCGAGGCGATTTCTGTCGATGTAGAGGAGGAAACACAAATGGTTCCCGTTGGCCACAGTTCAGCTCCAGGCCAGGCTGATCCCGCAGGCACATCACGGCCAGGGAATGCGGCTGGCTGCTGAGCCGGTGCCACCAGCCCTTCCCGACGAGGCCGTGAAATGGTCGTCCCTTGGGAGTTTTTAAAGGCAGAGTATTTAAGACAACTGCCCCCCTTAGCATCCACCACTTGCTCGTAGGCTCTGCACAGCCCTGAGGAGCACGGGGAAGGGGGGACAGGGCTGACCCCCAGCCGGGGCAGCTTAGGGTCACCCCGTTCCTTTCTGCGTTTACTCAACCTCTGGCAATTCCTGGCTCTAATGATCAGCCACACGCCGTTGTTGATCAACTACATATTTGTTTCTGCTGAATCACTCAACAGCACAAAGTTTGCGGTTCCTTCCCCACCCTCTGGAAATCCTTCTCACGTGAGAACAGCCCTCTCCCCACGCCTCGGCGGCGGCTTCGCGTGCCGTCTTCGAAATCCAGAGCAGGAACAACTCTCCTGAGCAACGAGCCAATGCACTGCTGTGCTCTAAGAAGGCAAACAACAGGTTTTCATCCTGTTTTCAGTTTAATATGTGTATATTTTAATAGCCGCTGGTATCCGAGTTAGATACACCATGGATGACTCACTAGCCTTGTAATTCATAGCGATGCTGCGGTAAGCACCAAACCCCAGCAGCAGGAGCACACCGTAACCTCGTCCCAGGCCACACACCCCAGGTCCAGGGCAATAGGAAGCCGGCAGCATCTTGGGCTGGATGGAAATCATCACACGGCTGCCTTTCAGATTTTGCAACTCATCAACTTCACATGACGTAACCCCGCAGAGCCCACGATGCACGTGGCTGCGGTCAACAGGGCCCCACAATGAAACGGCCCAACACAGCCCAAAAACGGGATGCTGAAAAATATTAGTGATGAACTTGCACTTTCCCTCATGAGGCAGCGGGATGTGATGAGATGCTTCGCCCCGAGGGTGCAGCATCAGGCACCTCAAAGATGCACCAAGTCCCCAGCACGCTCTAGCCATGGCAGGGCATCTCAGGGGGACGCAGATGGGACCATCTCTCATCTCCTGGTCAGGAAGACAGGTAAGCATGGGCTGAAGTCCTCACCTCCCAGGAGGACCTAAGCATGGGCTTAACTTTATATATGTTTAGGGCTCCACTGAATAGACATTTCTGTTTCATGAAATGGGCCGAGAGAGAGCCCTGAAGGCTCAGGCACCTGTGAGATGTGAACACTTCTATTCTGGTCCTCCACGTGTGGGTTTATAGCTCCAAAACAGGAACCCTTTGATTCCTTTTTCTCCCTGAGCCGGCTAACTGTTAATCTATTTCGCTACAGGAAATACTCTACGTGAGGGAAGGAGACACCTGAACTACACACAATACTTGGAAACCTCACCGCATCCAGAAACACCAATTGCACCTTCATTTCAAGTGAAGGCTGCCTTGTTGGAGAGCTGTGGCTAAGCTGGGCTCCGGCAACACGCAGCAGCACGGGCACGCAAGCGCATCCCTCTCCCCACACCAAGCGCATCCGCCGCTGCTCCTCGGCAGCAGGCGGGTTGGCAGCCAGCTCTGACCTCCTCCGTGGACCCTCCTGATGTCCCAGGAGTGCAGATTCATGGAGGGCTCCTAGAATTTGTGCTTAAGCAAAGCTTAAGTCCCCTAGAAAATCTATCCACACTGCCCACCCAAGCAAATTAACGCTTACCTGATTTGCTGATAGAAACTCCTGGGCGTTGTCGTTCATTCCCATGTACATGTTCTCCCCATCAAACTAGAAAGACAAAAGAAAGTTAGAGTTAGTGAAATGTCATCTGCATGCCAGGGTTATGCGCATCCCAAATACTTTCCTGGCTCTTCAAGCCAAGATTCCCAGAAGAAAATCCTGAGCTGGTCCTTTAAAACTTTCGAGCATGTATGAGCACACACACATCACTGTTGTTGCAATGGGCGATGGTAACATAGCACGGTTATGTTAATTTTTCAGCAAAATAACGAACGAATCACTCCCGTTCAAACAAACCAAACCTGTGCAAAACCACAGATCTACCCAGCAGCAAAGATCACCCAAATGAAGTTCTTGCTAAAACTCCCACTAGAGCAATCAATCAGCTTTAAAAAGCCAATTTCCATCAATGGCAATTTCCAAGACAGGCAGGTCCCATTCAGTCCTCTTCCACACACCTAYATACTCCTTAACCACCAAAGCAAACCTACACCAGCAATGCAGAAAGCCACTCCAGACCACACACGAGGGGGTCTCTAGGCAAAGCCTGATTCCCCATCCTGGCAGTTTGCTGTTGTTTGCAAACCCTGGCTGCAAGGAGGCACGTTTCCCCCCTTCTCCTCTTCCCCTGCCTGCTCTGCCAGGACTCTGCCTCCGTGGCCGGGCTTTGGGGCTGGGCGGGAGGCAGGGCAGCCTGAGCACAGTGCATTCGCCTGCCCCCTTCACCCGGTTCTGAACTGCTAATCCACTTATTAGGCTACAAAACCCCCATGGAGTTCTGCAACTCTTCTCATTAATTAGCAACAGCGGGAGCTTTTCATTTGCTCCGATTCAAAGGAAAAGAGTCCTCCAGGATTGTCGCTGGCTCGAAGTATGGCTGGGGCACTTCTCAAGGCTAAGTTCACAAATTAATTATGGCAATAAAATGGGCTATGCCATAAAACACTCCCGAGACAAGGATGAAGGTACCAGCTGTGAATGACACCATCTACTTAACAAGGGGAAGAGCCAACCCTCCTGCCCTTACAAGCCAGATGATGAATTGAAGATTGTTCACCCCTTGCGTGTCCTCTCGCTCTCTGATATGAAGCTGAAACCAGTTATGCCTTAACAGAAATGGGTCGTATTAAGAACAATAAGAGAAATCTAAATAAAACCGGGTGAAGATTTTCAGTGTAGATTATTAATTACACTTCCATTTCTCAGAGTGCTACAGGGTTAGCTATTAAAGTCAGCAGAGTTAGTAAAGCCAAGTGGGGGTAACACAGCTCTGCTCGGCGTCAGAGTGCACAGACACCCTCTAATTGCCAAACTATCCTCTGGGATAGCAGAGCAAACCAATTAAAAGCAGCAAAATTAGAGCGGGTATTATGACACTCATTAACTAATACTGATAGCAGCCACAGCAGGGTGGAAGGGGATCCCTGCGCAAATGCAGGACTTCGTTAAACCCATCAGCGAGGCAGGAGCCGTGGGATGCAGCAAACAGCGGCAGCCCTACGGGCTTGCCGGGACAAGCAGCTCTCCCAGAAGGCAGCCGGGTGGTAGCCACTTTAAACTGAATTTCCCTCCACCTGTAAAACAATCGCTGGCATAGCCGGCTCCTGCTAACTCGGTTCCAGCTGGAGCTGCTGTGCTTCCAGGCACGGAGACTCAATCAGCTCTACGGCCTAAATACACCCTGCCAACCCGACCAAGCCCAGCGGGGAAGGCTGAATTTGCAGAGAGGTGGCACGGTTTGGCAGAGATGCTCAGCCCCGCGGCAGCAGGACCCAGGCTCTGCGGGAGGAGCCGGTCTCTGACTTGGCATGGGCAGCAGCATGGTTTCGGGGAGTTGATCTTTTTGGAACAAGCAAAATTATGGTCCTGAGGTCCCACTCCCAAGCTCTTTTTGGGACCACCCTACCAAAAACCCAGCCGGTGGATCCCGGAGCCTGAGCAGACACCCCCGGCTGCGCCCCGCGGGGACGCAGGGCCCGGTCTGCGGTGCCAGAGCTCTGCGTCGGGTCAGCTGCRCAGGCACGCCGCGCGGCACTGCGGGACGCTTAGGAGCTATTGCACCTTGAGACCGCACTGAGATGCGGCAGGCGAGCCGCAGAGGAGCTTTCCAGCAAGCAGCCCTAAGAGAGATAAAATATTGCAGTGGGGAGATAGTTCTGTCCATCCCTGGAACCAGTCAGAAATTTGCACTGCAGAAATACTGACTTCCACATCAAGAAAGGAAGAGCTCTTTCTTAAGTAAAAGCTTTGCCCCTCTGAGAGATTTAAATCCACATCCATCCATCCATCCATCCCCCTTCCACACACACAGGTGCCTCATTTTTGTCCTGCTCCAGCGCAGTATTTTGCAGATCTAGACTAAGACCTGTTTGAAACAACTCTTCTGCAGAAAACAAAAGTCACCTGGAAATCTACATTCAGAAAACAAAAAGTATCTTTCCCTGGGGAGGTCCGGGGCAGGACAAGCACTCTGCTTTCTCTGTATCATACTGTTCATCAGAATGTATTTTTTTATGGCTTTCTACTATTCCCCTACCTCCGCTCCACACTTCCTTGTGCCCTTGATGCCTTCATAATAACTGTAATGAATCCTGCCTTCAAAATTACTGTGCCTCTGATTGCCAGTCTGAGCAGCGAGCCTGAAAATCAAGACTCGAAATGCAATGGAAACTTTGGAACTTCCCCACTGCTGATTGGATTTTTTTCCTCTCCTCCAGGCTATGAGGGTGCAAACAAATTTATTAGAAATTCTCCCATCAGGATATTTTTTCAATTAGACGTTTGCCACTTATACACCAGCCAGGTAGAGCAGATAAGTAATGTGTTCTCCTTCTTCTCATTATTGTTTCGCTACAGAATGCACTTCAAAACAATCAGCCCCATCATTCCGGGTAGATTTATGGCAGAAACAGACATTTTAATATTTCCCTTTGGTTACAAACGCTTCCTCCCTTTTCGCTTTGGTCTAACTCCTGGTGCGTGTCGAGCCTCCCAGGCAGTTCCGGACCTGGGTGCATCCATTCATCACCCTCTGTGCCCCCCAAAATTGATCAAACCTGTACTGAACGATGTGCGCATGCGGAGCGGCGGGTATCATTTTCAAGTCCTAATTTGAAAGGAACATACTCTCGTGCAGTTGTCTTAATCATCCTTTTGCTCTCTTGTAATTATTTAATTTTTGTTATTCTTTGGCTAATAGAAGCAGCCAATTAAACAAGTGAGTGGCTGTGGCTAATTCTCACCCTCTCCTGCGTGAAATGAGTGCAAAGCAGGGGTGAGCTGGGATCACTCTGCTCGTAGCACTGTGCATCCAAGACGCGGCGTTCGCTTGAAGACCTGGGAAATGCAAACCCTGCGTAGCCAAGTTGGGAAACTGGGAGAGGCGGAAGATGTGATCAATTGCTTTTCTTTCATCTGAGAYTTGGACCCATTTTTATCTAACTTGCACTGACTTACATTAGCGATGGTTGCCTACAAGCACAACTAGAATCAAGGATCTCTGCTTCAGAAAGGACCCGTGAAGCCCCACCTTGCCAAATCCCAGCTCAAACTTCTCTCACGTAACACGCTCAGGACAGAAACAACTCTCCTCACCCAATTAAAAAAAAAACAAACAAAAAAAAAAAACAACCAACCAACCAACCAACCACCCCAAAAAACCCTCAGAGGAAACTGCCCAAATTCCTACCAACTCTGGAAACAAAGGCATGCTGTCAAAGGAACGCCAGCAAGCTGCCTTCGTCTGCAGGCGACACGGACTGCAGCCCAAAGGACGGGGAGCGCAGGCGTGACCCGGTCCCAGGCCGTAGCAGGTGGCTTCGCCTGGCAGCGATGGGTAAGCAGACAGACGCCGTCAGCCGCATTCAGACAGGGAGCCACAAGGAAATCAGGGTGACGGACCCAGAGCCGTGTCTCCCCGACAGCACCTCTGCATCGGACATGCTACCCTGTGTTTTGGGTCCAAGCAAGAGATACAAGGACAGTTCTAGTCTGCGAGAAAACACTCTCTGAAATTTAGTTTGTCATGGAGAATTTAGTTAAAAATACAATCCTTTTACTATGGCTCTTCCAGGGGAGCTGTAGCTGGCACCGCAGCTCCGGAGGCAGAGGGCTGCTGTGCATCCACCAGCCCAGACAGGGAGCTGAGCGCAGGCTTGATTCAGATGATGTCCTAAGAAGCACTTTTTTATTTTTATTGCTTTTCTAGACTCACTTTGGTTTGTTATTTTTGCGATACGATGTTATTTTCAAACCTGTAAATGTGCCCAGAGGTCATACGGGTCCCATGTTAGTAAGATGAAAATGAGTAAGAAAAATAAATGCGTGCTGCAGGCTGGGACAGACCCCAGAGCAAAGCAGCTGTGTGATCTCCGGCTCTGTGCAAACACAGAGAATAAATGTTTGTTAACTGGGAAGGACCCAGTGGAAAGAAACGCAACCTCCTGCCAAGATTCAGAGAAGGTGTTACTTTCTCATGGATGGCACTGCCAGCTTGTACAATTTTATTACGAATCTCATCACATCCTTTTATTTTCTGAGAGTCATAAGCTGAGATGAAAACCTCAACTTTGTAAGAAATATGTTGGCAGCACTCATACCAGGAATGGCTTCAACGATGCCTGCAAGGTCTCAAAAATCTTCCAAACTTCTTATTTAATTTTATTTTAACTTTTTAAGTGTGGTGGGTTTTGGGTTTGGTTTTGTTTTGCTTTTTTTTTTTTTAGGGGTCTTACCTAAATTTTAACACTCATTGTCGGCAATACTGGACCAGAGCACCTTAACTGCAAGTCCACCAAGGATGTGGAGCTTTTAAGAAGTGGCCTGTTAATGCAAATCCAGCGGTAACTAAAAGCCATCATCATCAAGGAGCTTTTAAATGCCCTTGAAGAACAAATTGGATGCTTCCAGTGATTCCTACTGCTCAGAGCTATAAGCACTCACCTCTCAGTTTTGCCTCCTTGTGCCAGGACACAGGCAGCGGGTCCCCTCTCAACCCACGACAACCCCATTTCCAGACTGGGTGTGCTGGGGATATCACTTTTCACCGGAGATGCTTGGGATGTGGCTGGTTTCGGTGTCCAGCAAGCTACACCTCAGCCACCACCAGCATCACGACACAGAGTGACCCAGAATAATGCCATGCGACAAATACCTTTAAGTTTTTAGTGAATAGAAGTTGGGATACAAGGAAACTTGCATAACACAGTCAATGCCATATTTAATACTCCCCATTAAAAAAAAAAAACAAAAAAAAAACCCAAAATAAAATTATTGTAGCCTGTGTGTTGCTGGGTTTATTTAGCTGCCTCCAATGGCACCCTACCCACCACGGGAAATACAACTCTTCTTTAGAAAGTTTTACAGAAGTAGTTTTTTCCACAACTAATTTTTATCAGGCAAGCATTATTTGGGCGGCATAACCCCATTCTGCTGTAACTACATTTTGGCCATGGTATTTCCAGCCCCACATCCCCCCCGATGCTGCTCCTGCCCAGCGTGAGGCACCCCCGCGCACCAGGCTCAGCCCTACGGGCGCGCTGGGCACCAACACGAAAGCCAGCGACCCCGACGCTGGCAAGGATCGTCTTTGCCAGCACACATCTCTGCCGCGTCCCTGGGATGTGAATACTCGCTTCCGCCCTGCCCCTCTCGGCGCTGCTGCCTGCAGAGCTGCTGCTGTGATTTCCTATAGGAGCAATTTAGCATCACGCTTCTTCGGGGAATACATCGCTGAGGTTAGCTTAATCTCTTTAACTGCAGTTTCCCCATTAAGGTCTTTACACAACCTCTGGCCCAAAGTGATCTACTTAGCATTATTTATTTGTCCGCTGAAATGCTTGGATAGCCCCTCAGTTGATCCTGTCAAAGAGGGTCAAAAGTTCAGCAACAGATTTACGACCCTCCCCGGACCCTCCTGCGAGGAAAGCTCTGCATCTCCATCCTGGCCACCGCGCGGCCGCCCGGGCTGGCCACGCACTGCCATTTGCTTCAGGACAAGTGTCATTAAAAGAGAGCACGACACCAGAGCAGGTGTCCGTGGCAGGACATCCTTTAAAGGGTTGCAGAGCTGAGCAGCTGCAAGAGTCATCTGGGCTTTATRGGGGCTGGGTTCTCTACGTGCAGTCAGTATTCTCATGTATTATCCTAGGGCAAAATCAGATTGATACAGATGAAGGCTTAAGGCTTAAAACCATATAGTAAAAAGTGGTTTGGTTGGTTGGTTGGTTTTAAGAACAATTTACAAATAGGATAAAAGCCTAATAACAGTTATTTCTCAAACTAGAAGCAAGAAACCTACTGCAGAGCTGGTGGTGCCAAGGGCTGCCCGAGGTACGGTAGAGACTGTCAAGAAATTAAAACCAGGTGGGAAAGACAGGAATGATCTGCACTGGCTTGGACACTGATTCAGTGGTTCCCAAACTGGAGCATTTCTCTTGGAAAGACCCATCTGAGCAGCTCTCACACTGGGATGGCCAGTAGGAGAAAATACAAAACAAACCAACAAAATCCTAAGGAACCCCCACGACCAAGCGACATTCACCCATCTGCTCGAAAGCAATGCAAGGTAACAAATGCGGTGCATAGCCTACTGCCTCCGCTCCACAAGAAACGGGAGCGACAAGGGGAAGGTGCCGGAGCAGCAGATCTGAGTCCCTCAGTGTGAAGCCATCTGGAGCTGCAACACACCACCGAGGCGGCAGAGACAGGAGACGAGGGATGTTGTGCCTCGCAGCCCACTTTGGTGTTTGCTGAAGGGTCAACAAGTACCTAGAAAAGGTGAAATGATCTCTCTGGCTGGACTTCTCACAAGGTTCCTTAAAAAAAAGCTCTAAAAACCAAACCCAACTTGTTGTGGGACAAAAGGGAAGGTCCTCTTGCTCACAGCCAGTGAAGAGATACTCATTAGGTTTCAGCGAGAGGAGGATCGTGGTCCACGATCCATCTGCACTAAAATCTATCCAGTTCATAATGTAAGTGATCTAGAAGGATTCTCCTTTATTAATGAGACAAAAATTATTCAGGCTAGCCAAAACTAAAAGTGACTTTGAACAGCTTTGCATTTAAGGCTCTCGCAGTACTAAGTGGCAGTGAGGAAATGGAAGATTAAATTTAATGTCGATAAATGCAAAGTAATGCACTGGAGAAAAGCAATCCTAACAATACAGACACGACAATGGGCCTTAAAATAGCTGTTACTGTCCAGAAGAGAAACCGCGCATTCATTCTGGAGAGTTCACTTCCAACTTTTGCTCAGTCCTCAGCAGCTCCCAAAAATGCCCTTCAAGTTTTAGAAGCAATTAGGAAAAGAACAAAGAATAAAAGATCAAGCATTATTTTACCATCTGTACAGCTAGGAGAAGGAGGGAGGGCAATCGCAGGGAGGATCCAAGATGTGGAATGGCGTACATGGACGAGGAAAAGAGGTGATAGATAGAGAGGGACTCAAAAGAGATGTACATGAAGTCATGAGACGAGAACAGGGAACGGCTCTTCTCTGGTTCTCATAGCCTAAAACCAAGGAGGCAGACACTGAAATCATTAGCTAGTGGAATTAAAGACCTTACAGAGAAGTTCTTCATACAGGGCCCAACAGCAAAACCTCTTGCTGCAGGATGCTGTGGCCTAGAAGGATCCAGAATAGCAACTGGACAAATTAGAGGGGAACACTAAGTCCAAACCACTGAGCTCAAGATGACCCTGACCTGTGGGCTGCTGGAAGCTCTGTGGGTAGATGTAAGCTCATTAGATGTTAGGAAAAACATTTTCCAGCATGTGGATGGTCAAATATTAGCCCACGAGGTTGTGGGATCTCCATCCAGCTGGACCAGGTGCTGCGCAACCTCACCTGGTTAGCCCAGCTTTGCTCAGGGGCTTGGGACACGCAGATGTCCCTCCCAACCGGCAGCATTTGGTGTTTGGGTTCACCATGCGATGCTTACCCAGGCAGCCACACAGACCTCCACCCCAAGAGCATCTCCAGCATCCCCTTTTATTCTCCTGTACTCGAGGCTGGAGAGATCTCGAATGCTACCACTATTCAAGTGACAGCATTCATTTATCTAAGAGACTGGCTGGTTTTCTGTGAACACTGCACACAAAATTATTGTTATTACATTATTTGGGGGGAATGGGCACTTAAACTCATTTACCTGGACCTTTCAGAGCCTGCAGAGGAGTTCAAGCTCTTCACATACACACACAAAAAAATCCGTCCACTGAAAGCTACAGGGAGCAGCAGAATTTAGTCTTAAAACTGACATGAAAATAGATTAATTTTTTTTCCCCATTTCATATTCTAATTACAATTCTTCTCCCCCTACTATTTTCTGTTCTCATTACAGTCTTAAAATTGCTCTGCAAATTCTGTACCTTATTCTGCTCTTCCTACCATCTTTGTCATGGAAATGAGAAACAGAATGTATAAGCATGAAAATATTGCCGAGATCAAAATTCTGCTTAACCCTTTCACGCGCGACTCCGAAAAGAAGCGAAAGCAGCACAGACCAGCTAATCCTCCATCCAGCCTCCTCTCCTTCTCCCAGCCGCAGCAAGGGAGAAGAACGATGCTCAGAGAAACGCGCCATTAATTTAAAGGCCAAAGCTGCTCACATTTACACCTCCACGGAGGAGGGGTTGGGTTTTTTCAACTTAGCAGGCTTTGCCCCCGAGGACAGATCTTGATCTAACGCACTTTGATCACATTCAGATGATTGTGTTTAGTTTTTAGCTTTCAGTCTGCCAAGCACCCTGATGTAACGCTGGCTGGGAGAGGCGTTGCGTGGTGCTTCGAGCAGCCCCGGTGCACGGGACATCTCCATCCTCCTCCTCTCCCGCGGTGCAGAGAGCTCACCAGAGCTGCAGCTTTGGCCAGACCAAACCCTTCCCGATTTCTCTCAAAGTTTGGGCATAGCTAAGGAAAACAGGCTGCCTGGCAGGTACCTCCTGACACCCACCCGCCCAGCACACCCCTGCTTTCACCCGGGACCTCTCCAGCCCATCGCCGACCATGCTCAATGCTGTTTATTTTGCAAGATACGATCGCACCGATGTAGCTGCAAGGCTCGGGCATGTACATCACTTCCTTTTCGAAACCAAACAACAAGCACATCCTGCGTTGTTTATCACTCTTACGCAGGTGCTCGAGGAGTTTATCTGCAAAAAAAATAAATACCAGGCCCTTGCTAAGCTGGTCCTTCTCCCGTTAGCAGCCGAATAACCAGGAGAGCTGAAGGCACCAGCTCGCACTGTAAACGCCCTGCGCATTGCTGGGGAGGGAGGAAGGTAAATGAACGYAGCGCATTTCCTGGCACCGGGCTGCTGTGTAGAGAGTCTGAAACAAATACAGTAGTAAGTGATAATGAGACTTAACTGCACTGCCTGCTTCGCCAGTAACACTTGTAATTCACAGGAAACCGAGAGAGGCAGAAAATGTACAAAGATCTAAAAGAAGCCGCGAAGGCTCTGTGCAAGAACTGTGCCAGCGTCAAAGACACCTAGAAACATTGTTTTTTGCAAGATAAAACCTCGGGGTTGAGATAAAAATAGAGCTTATACCTGTCTGCCTCGGAAGCAGCTACCAGCGCGGCTCTGCTCTGGAAGTCTGTTATGGAGATGCTGATTTCGATACGAGAACAGCAGCCCTCGCTGCGACCAGAGGTATCGCTGAGCAGGGGCTACACGCGGCCATCGGCACCAAAACATCTAAGGAAGCAAGGGAGCGGTTGGGAAGAAAGAAACCTTAAGGCAGAAAGTTTTCCCATCCTATAATTCCGAGGAGGGTTGGTCCCCCCGGCCCGGGGAGCGAGCGGGGACCCTGCGTGGGCAGCGGTGTTTGGACGCACACCTAAGCCCGGGGCTGAAAGCAAACGCCCGGATTGAATAAAAGCAATTCACTGGCGAGGAGCGGTGCAGCGTGAGCGAGCAAGGGAAGCAGCTGTTGCCACAGCAGCCCCGCGCGAGCAGTCGCTGTGGTTACGCTGGGTTTGACGTACGCGCACGGTGCGGGAATAATTTTGGAAATCTCTATTTATCTTTTCTCAACTGCAGAGTAAATAAATAAATAAGTTCACGAGTGCACAGCGCAGAGAGGAAGAGAGCTGTCAGAGGAGCGATGCAAAGATTACTTGAAGCTATTAACTTTTTAGGACCGCGTATTATGCTTCTGATCCCAACACTTTGTTGACAGCTGTACAGGTTAACAACCTGGCTCCCAAATATCTCCTAACTCACTCCAATAATTCGCAAAAATCACAGGTACCATTCAAGAAGAAAAATAGTAACTTTAAGTCTCTCTACAGCCACTGTTCCTTCAGCAAAGCCAGTCTGAAGCACAGCCCGGAGCACAGGCTATTCACCTGCAAGCACAGCCGGGTACTTCGCTGAACACTGCCACCATTTGAAGCTTTGCCCCACTACCAAGAGCTAAAGTGCATCTCTGCCCCCCGGAATTCAAGACCATGGGTTTTTTCTTCTGTTGCAAAGCATAAGGGAGAAGAATAATCAATTTTCAAGACAACTTTGGTGAGAACAGGGAGCGTTATGCAAAAACAGCTAGTCGGGGGGGGGGGGGAATCAGAGAGCTTCCACGCTAGTCATTTAGAGAACAGTTTCCAACACACAAATATCTGGCACTGGTGAAAACCTGCCTTCTGTGGTTCTGCACTCAACTGTGTATGCAAATAACTCTTGCAGCAGTACATAGTATGACTTGCAAAAGAAATGGGCTGACAAAGTACAATCTATTTCACAATTTTACCTTAGACGTTTGGACATATTAATGATTAAAAAAAAACCCTAACGAAAAGTGAGATCTCCTTTAAAGAAAAAAAAAAAACAAACCCAAACCAAGGATGACAGGAAGGTAATTTCTGAAATTACATCCTGGAAGTCTGGGAGCGTCTTCACTGCCCACTTTTCATATAGCTGTATAGCACTCGGCATTTTTCCCTCTGTTATTTGGCCCCATCTAATTTAAATCACAGACTCCATGTGCATCTTCTGTAAGTGTTTTTACATCACCTAACTAGATCCTAATCCTAGCGAGAGTCGGGAAGGTCCAATGTAAACAAATAACAAAGAGTAAGGTGGCACACAGCTTCCCATATCAGAGAACCGGCTTTTATCCCACCAGCATCACAACCCTGTTATTCTTTCAAACCCACACAATCAAATCGACGGGACTGCTCACAACCTCAATGTGTATTTTGACGTACACAGGACAACGGTGAGCCCGTCTGGGCAGGCTTGGTCACGGTGCCACAGGAAGGATGTGCCAGGGGAACCCAAACGCCCGTGCCGAGACGGTAGGGGAGCCGCGGGCGTTTACCCAAACCTCCTCGCTCTTCAGATGAAAGGCTCTCGTAGGCTTGAAGGTGGCCAGATTTCAGATCCCTACTCTGCCAGAAAGAGYATCGTCTCCAGCACACGGGCCTCCTTTTGACTATGCTGATGATGCTGCCTTTTAACAAAAATTGCAATTATCCTCTTAAGCAAAAAGCAACAAGCCCCCCAAGCCATTCCAGGAGCTGCACTGCACCCAGGGGACCCCACTGCCACCCACCGCCCCCATTTATCACCCCATCCCCCCTCCATCACCCCATCCCCTCCAACGGCGGAAGCAAAGGAGCAACACAGGATTTTCATCACCAGAGGATTTGCCATCGAGGCATCACAGTGGGGCCAAGCAGACGGGGGCCACACAGCCAGGCACTGCCCCGGAGGCTGCAAGCCGAGCAAGCCATTTGGGGAAAATACCCCAAAAGCCTTAAAATCCTGACCTCTGCAGAAAAAGCAATTTTAGTGGAAGCTGGGTGCAAGGAGCAGTTGAAATATGCCCCCAAGCAGCGACAGGCAGCTGCAGGGCTGGGAGGGGGAGCTCTGCCCTCCATGGCGACCCGAGCAGCGTGCTGCRTGGTCAGGTTAAATAACCCAGCCCCGGGGCTGCTCTGACCGCGCAGTCCCACATCCGTGAGAACAGCAAAACCCCGCGAGGCGGCAGTTGCAACGGGTCGGGAGCGGGGTCGTGAATGCACAGACACGCTCGGGGCATGGGTGCTCATCGCTGCTGTGAAGTCGGAGGCTGGAGCCAAAATCCGCCGGCTGAAAGGTCGCAGGGAGACAACCCRGGGCTTTGCAGATGTTGCACGCACGAAGCTGCGAACGCAGCACCAGTGTTGCAACTTCACACGCCGGAGACTCAAGACATGCAAACCCATGGTCTTACAGAAGCCAAAGCTCAGCAACATTTCACATGGGCAATAAAATCACATCGGAAAGGTATCTCCACGGGCAGCATTACCACATCCTTGTACGTCCTATTTTACGAAGTGCTGAGTTAGGTTTGTCAAAGCTGTTGGGCTGCGTTTCCAGGGGGTTGTGCACATAACGCCCCACCACCGCATCGCCCTGACCTCGATTCCCTACCAGGTCCACGCATYGTATCCCAAGCTGGTACCGCTTCATTCCCAACCTCAACTTCTGGTTTTTAAAAAAACAAGCACTTCTACTTTCAGCTTTTTTTTTTTTTTTTTTTTGAGACCTCTCTCTGTTCATCTCATTAATCTTTCCAGCAAATTTTACTGCCGCTTAACTTCTTCTCATTATGGCAAGAAGGTAGTTCAGCTTACTGCAGCCAAGCTGGCCTCAAGTTTACTTCTTAAAATATACACCTTAGCTTTGAAAATTCTCAATGTCTAAAAAAGACAGTTGAAAACTCATTAAAATTAATGAAACTAATCAGAAGGAGGCACCTCTGATTATTATTATGCCCCTGCCTCATTGTAAATAATTGAATAGAGATATTATTGTTACTATTATTATTATTACTATTAACCCTAACAAGAAGTTTAAAGCATGTTGATGAGAAAGAAAAAAAGCAGTTTTGCCTGACTAATTAATGACTTAAATAAAGATAAACAAAGGGAGTCTTCCTGATTTTAGCAAAGTCCTGCCTTTTCCCAAGCAGTTAAAAGCAAGACTGACAGCTTTATAGATAGGGAAATGGGCAGATAAGATAAACACGCACAATACAAACTTGTCCAAAGCTTTTACAGTCTTTCTCTGCGCCACTTCCAGCTCATTAAATTACAGTATTACTATAGATTTGCAGCAAAATTATCTTTTATCTCGGCTTCTTTTAAAGCTATTTGGCATTTGCTAGTATTTTCTATTATAAATCTAATTGCAGATTCCAAACAGACAAGGGCTCATTAAGCCTTAATTATGCACATGTTGTTTTCAACAAACATTTTCATTTGGACTGCTGTGAGCTGTAATTGTTCAGAAGGCACCGCAGCCTCCGATTACCCACTTTCCTGGGATGGCAAAAGCTACTTTCAAGTAGGTCACGGCTTGGCTGAACAAACGATTTGCAGCCTGTGGAGTTTGGGTTGTGCTGCTCCGGCRGGAACGCCGGCAGGGCAGCATCACTGGACCCGGGGGAGCCGGGATGCCCCCTGTGCCGGCACCTGCCCGCGCTGAGCCCTGCTTTTGGGGTTAACCATGCCTGGCCTGGGCAGGTGGAAGGGAGCAGGGGGGAGCCCTGGGCACAGGATGGGAACCGGGGCACAGCCACCCTTCCCGGGGAGCAAAGCCAGCGGGCACGATGTGCAAACAACACCTGGAGGTGCTGCCCGCCTTCGGCCATGGCCGGGAAGCGGGACTCCTGCTCGGGTACCTCTGATTCATAGAATAGTTTGGGTTGGAAGGGACCTTTAAAGGCCATCCAGTCCAACCCCCCTGCCGTGGGCAGGGACATCTTCAACCAGATCAGGTTGCTCAGRGCCCCRTCCAACCTGACCGTGAATGGTTCCAGGGATGGGGCATCTACCACCTCTCTGGGCAACCTGTGCCAGTGTTTCACCACCCTCAGCGTAAACAATTTCTTCCTTMTAYCTAGTCTAAATCTCCCCTCTTTTAGTTTAAAGCCATTCCCCCTTGTCCTGTTGCAACAGGCCCTGCTAAAAAGTTTGCCGCCATCTTTTTTATAAGCCCCCTTTAAGTACTGACGGGCTGAGGATGCCGCCCTCCCAGCCCAGCATCTGTGCATGTTCTGCCTAACAGCCGGTCTCCAGCCCAACACCAACCCTAGGTCCTCGTCCAGCCACGCTGCACAGCGTCACCACAAGCACCACGGGACAAATACCTTTCAGTCCATCCAAAACTATATGGGGGTGGGAAGTAGCCCTTTTCACTTCTTGTTGGAGCCACGGTTGTGTTTGCACTCTGAAATAAGTAACCCACACGAACAGCCGAGCTTTTATTAGAAGTTCAGGCTTCCTTCTAACAGCACGAAAGCTGCATCTGCTCAGGCTGCAGCAGTGTTAACAGAGCAGGCATAAGCTGCAGGACCACAACATCAAGGTCCTGGGTCCTTCCAGCCTTGGTCCTTCCAACTTCACCCACCCCTGTGACTCCCAGGCCGTGGTGCCCGGCTTAGCAGAGCACGGCTCTGCCCCATCCCATCTCTCTGGTGAAGAGAGTCACAGAATCATAGAATAGTTTGGGTTGAAAGGGACCTTTAAAGGTCATCTAGTCATTGCGTGCAAACCTCATCAGCCTCCCCTGAGCCTCTTTAGAGGAGAAAAACCTCCTTCTAGTAAATAATTTCCCATCTAATTAAGTGTTAGGGCTCCAAAGGTAGGCTGGAGGTGCTGGTTCCTGCCGGACCCAGGAGTTTGGCAGGTTTTAGCACTGCTGGAAACAGCAAGGTGCTAATACAATCGGTGTTGCAACTTCTAGCTGGCCAGGTATCCAATATACTATCTCAGGACAAGAGAGGTGGCCAGAAAAGGCCTTGCTACATTAAGAAATTAGCATCCCCCTTCTTCACGTTTCTTTCTCTCTTCTCAGTGTAGGACATGACAAATTCTCTGCCGTGTCCCGAAGACTCATGTTGCACTGTTAGAAGGAAAATGTGTCAGAGTAAGCACGAAATCCTATGGCCTTGCCTTTGAAAAAGACAACTTTTCAAGCAATAGTTTGACCTAGAAAGGTTTTCTAGGTCATTTTGACTTGGCATGTATACGTCTGACCTACTAAATCTAACACAATAAAATTACAGAGTTCGTTTCAACCTGTCAGTGTCAGATCATTCATAAATTCAGATGCACTATTTACAAAACTGCTATTCATATATTCACAAATAAGGTCTCGCCAGGCTCCTTCTGGCGGGGAAGTATTTGCCCTGTTCAACATTAACTCATGCTGACAAAGGGAAAATGTGAAAGCTCCCTTGACAAGCTGAGTTCCCATCTTTGCCTTTTCTCACACAGCCCTTACCCTCAAATCACGCAGGGTTTATGGCTGGGCTACCCTTTCCACTATTGTTGAAATTCCCCAAACTGGCCTGCTGCCGGCTTTGCCATGGGGTGGGAACCCCAAAGGCCTGGCTGTTCTTGTTTGTATGGGTGCAGCCCGCTAATCAGCACAGCTGCACTAACGAAGCAAAGGGAAACATTAGCCGCTATCTAGATCCTCATGCTCCAGCACCCTGCATCCCTCCTGCGAAGCCACAGGCACGGCAGTGACACCGGAGCTGCCACCAGAATGGCCCTGAAGAGTCCAACACGGACTTTGCAAGAGGAGGAAAAGCTCGTGCTCAGCCCGCTGGGACGCACAGAGGAGATGGACCTCGGTGGTGGTAGCTGCAATCACCTGCCTGCTCTGGCTGGCAGTCGTGATTCCTGACACCAAAGGGTTTTCTTAAATCCGCTTTAATATTTATTAATTCTCATACATAATCCAGGCAATGCCTGTCAAAGGAGCGATTGTGAGAGGTATTAGGGAGTATTGCTCTCCATGTTCACGTGGGTCTGGCTGTCGGAGCAGCTGCCTGCACGGGCTTTATTCTCGGCCTCCTGCAGAAGAACAACATCGTCTGAAGAACCAAAGGGACCCCAGGGCTGGGTCCTTGCAAGCAGCCCTCCTTGTCATGATGCACTTCCCACCGGCACACCTGAGGGGTGCTGTGCACCGATCCACAGGCGGCTTCCCTCCAGATAAGCATGCTTTCAGCCCTGGAATGGATCCTGGCCCCAAGCACACTTGCAGCCAACACCTTTAAACAGAGGCCAGGTACCATGAAAAGCCTGAGGAGCTGGGTAGGTAGTCCCACTGCACACCTCCCAGGCTGTCCACCCCATTTGCCCCAGCTGGGTTGAGCAGCAGTTACTGTCCCATAACTGGTGTGTTCATGGCACTGCCCCACCCCAGCCAGGCACCAGAAAGACTTTACCAGGCACCGCACAAAGGGACAAACCCTTCTGCAAAGAGCTCATGCTCTCATTTTTGAGACTCATTCTTAATGGCTGGTCAAAACCAGCAGAGCCAAGGTGACCAGGTATGCTAGCACAGGGCACAAACAGCAGCATTTCCCTCTTCCTTGGTTGCAATTTCTTCCTGAACCACAGGATCAGGAGTTTATCTCCAAAGACACATCCAGCTCAGGAAGGCTGGACCCACCGACCAAAGAGCTCTCAAAGCAGCAGTTATCTGCACGGTATTGCCATGAAGCATGGRCTTGGGCAAGAAAATTGCCCACAAGGTCAAGGCATGGGTAGGAGAAGCCATTTTTCCTTCCTCGCCATAGCAGTGTGGGAGGAGAGGGACCTCCTTACACATGCCACCCCACAAGCGTGTGAATGTAGAGGTGGGACCGTGCTGACAGGGACAACCAGCAGAGCTGCACCTAGTCCTGCTGCTTCCCGAACCGCTGCAATGCCCACCAAGGGCACACGAGGGATGGGTACCACCTCACAGGCTTCCCCAGCCCGGCCGGGCTGCTCGAAGTCTTGCGAGGGGTTTCATGGTCCTTCTGCAGCAGGGAAGGATGCGCTGTTAGAACAGATCAAGACGTGACACCTCCAGACCCAGGGTTTTAATGAGATGATACTCGAGTTCAGCTTTGACGTCTCATGAGATCTTTTTGAACCACATTTCTAGAGACTGGGACCCCCTGCTCAGGTCCTCACGGTGCCTAAATCAGACACCTAAAAAAAACCAAAACCAAAACCAAAAAAACCCACATTTACTAGCTAACAAGATTATTCTCTCGTGCTTTCTCCAAAAGCATTTAGTGGGGGAAAGTGATTTCCACCAAACACTCTGCATCCCAATTCTGGAAGTCATGCCAAGATTTCAGGCCCTCCAGTGGATATGTTTCATTTATATTTCAGCCGTGCCTCTATAAAAGATATGATTTTTTTTTCCACTTTCAAATTTTTCATAACTGTTAAGAGAAAGAATCCTCCTTGTTCTGAACCCACAGGTGCAGCAGGAATTATACGAGTGCCACGTGCTACGCGGTACAACAGCTGCAGTCTCTGCTTCAGTTAAACTCCATCACATCGATGAAGGTTTTCTTTATTTGAGTTTGTATTATAAAGATTTAAGCATCCTGGAGAGATGAAAACACTTAATTTTTTACTGCCTGGCCATAATTTCTTGTTTCCCTCGGTTGCCCTGCAACCTGTCCCTCCACAATCCTCTAACGCTACACGTGCAGCATCTTCTCCACCTGCTAATTATAGGCTCCATTGTGCCAGATAATTCAGCCCCAGTGAGGCTGCAGGGCAGTTATGTATCGCCAGACCGCATTTTGACTACAAAAACAGAAGAATTAATCACCTTCTCCAGTCAGTAAGTGGGACTGGACACTTGTGTGCTCATTGGAAAGGAAAACAAGTTTGGTTCCTTTAAACAAAACATAATGAATCTCCCAAAGAGCAGAAAGCTTATAGTTCATATTTCTCGAAAAATAGCGTATTAATATATTAAGCGTAAAAATATATATATAAATCTTTGCAAGTCATAGCGGAAACAACATGCAGCATGGTTGGATCTGAAGGACTCTGCAAGTGCTGATGCAGACAACCCCCAAGCAAACACTTTACGTGCAAATCGCGTTTACCTTTGCTGTCTGCCAGGGCTGTAGTTTCAGTCTGAGTGGAGATATTTACTGCAGGCAGCACAGAAACCATCATTTTGCTACATTCCCTCCATCCATCCATCCATCCATCTCTTGGGTCTCAGAGCAGCCTGGCACATGCTGCCCACCAACCCCTGCCTGCACCTGACAGCCCCCCAACCCAGCACGACACCCGAGTGTATTTAATTATTTTCCTCTGAATTCAGAAATTAGGCTCGCTGTCTCCCCTCCTGGGGACTTTCTGCTCTCCCACCACCACTAAGCCACGGTCCGATCAGCCAGCAAAGAGGACGGCATCAGTCGTGCCGCTCTGCCCTTCTCCGGGGCTTCCCAGCCGGGGTCTCCAATGGTGTTAGGGGAGAAGGACCAGGGCAGCCCCCGCACAGCACTGGGGCACAGGATCTCTGAATTCGGACCACCCACCCCAAACATGCCATCAGGACAAGATGTACGGAAGCATTCTATCAACAGCTTAAACTCCAGCTCATGCCACAGAAAGATGATTTTTAGCTCTTCCTATCCGAGCACAGCCCTACGAGCTACTGGGTCAAAGCAACAGGGAAACACCAATGCCAGCATCTCCAGCCCAAGGCATGTACCAGAGCCAAGCCCTGCTGTGAAACACTGGAAACTTCAGCCTGGAGAAAAGAGCATCCACTGTAACACATCCACCGTGAGCAGGAAAGTGGGAGGACTGAGAGCCAAGAGACGGAGAAGCACAACCCAGGCATGCAGGAGGCATGCCAGGAGGAAGAAGCTTTCGCAGAAGACCTCGCTGGGACCACAGGAGACACAGGCAACGCAAAAAGACTGAATGAGTTTGTTTGCAACAGCCTTCTTCCCCCCGGCCTCCCAAAGCACGGAGGAGATACCTGTATTAACTTCTTCTTGAGTACTAAAGAGATGGTCAGGGATGAGATAGCAGAAGAGGGGATGGATTGGGTAATTCCCAAGGATACACGTCCCTACTTGCTGCTGGGGCCACAGCAGCTGACTTGTTCTTTGCATGATGCTCAGCCCCAACAGCCCAGGAGGGCTTGAGCCAGTGAGAAATAGAGAAAAAATTTCTGGTGGGCATTATCTCTGTATCAGGCCCAGCCACAAGCACTGAGCAAGGTTCCTGTATGCAAAACTCATGGATGATCTCAAACAACAGCTAAAGAATAGGGTAAAACACAGTGGGCAGCAGAGCTGTTGAGGAGGTTGGTCTATCTTCCCCCAGAGAAGGTGAGCACCGATTCGTTCAGTCTGTAGATACACGAGGGTTAAGACATTGGCTCCTTCACCTGCCAGACAAAGGTAAAGCAGTGTCTGGTTGCTAGAAGTTGAAATCCATGAATGTTATCGCCCAACAGTCCCAAAGGAACCTATAAAATGTCACAGGCATGAAATCACCAGGAAAATCAGCTGCTCCACAGAAGAGCTCTAGGTTGGCAAACTCTACATCTGACCCTACGGGAGACTTGGAAAGCAAACCTGCAAATTGGGACAACTTAAGGCTTATCATAGGGCGAGGAAGACTAGTGACAACAAAACAGACCCAGAGGACGTGTAAGAGATCATGACGGTCCCATAGTGCAGCAAAACAGCACAGTGCTTCTGAGGGGGGAACCGGCACTTCTGCCGCTCGCCCTCGGCGACCGAGGGCTTCGGGAGAACCAGCTGCCCAGGCRTGTTGACACCTTCCAAGGTTTCTTCTCAGAGCTCTCTACAAAGAAAGATGCAAAGCTTTGAACCTACCTCGATTCGAGGTTTAACCCGTTTCAAAAAAGGTGCATTTTCTTTGCACCAACTTCCACTGGYGTGGATACTCTCAGCTGAAATTTCATTTAAATACAGTTGTTCTGTGAGGAACTGACTTAAGCTTAAATTAATATAACACTGATCTCAACTGCATGAAGAGTTCCCATACTGAGCTGTGCTTTGGTCTAACCGAACTGGGGTTTAGATGCGGGGGATGCTGTATGCAGACCTGACGCTGCTGAGGGCCATGACAAGACTAAGCACGCGCCTCATTTTTCAACACAGAAATAATTAACAACACACCAATAGAAGTATTTAACCAGGTCTCCTGTTGCTTAATATCTTTATTAATGACCTGGAAACTAGGCTGCACAGTGAAACAAAGTTTGCAGATGAAAAGAACATTATTTAGGTTAATTACAAACGAGGAAGTCTTGGGAATTTCAGAGCCACCTAACCAAGTAGAAGGCAACACCAGAGCAGGAGAAACCCTGTGCTGACAAATGCAGAACAGTGCATGCAGGAAGGAGCGGTTTGAAATCCTTCTAGACTTTAGCAGGGTTTAAATTAACTGAACATTAAGCGATAAGACCAACTATCACATCAACCGCCCCATGCAAACCTCTACTGAAAGCACAGCAATATCAAAATGATAGAGTGCAAAAATAACAGGTCAGAAAATAATAGAGAAAATGCTGTAATGTTGTTATCCAAACTGTCAGCACACACTTGCTTCAGGTGCTGAATTCAGCTCCACTCACCCCCTTCTCAGAGGAGAGAGATGGGAAAACAAGGGTAGAAAGATGGGAAACCAAGGCCCTGGGGCATGAGAGGACATTTGAAACATGGAGGTATTTCATGGAAGAAAAATGGAAAAGACCCTCTTTTGTCAAAAAAGGGGGTGGGAGAGACCCGATGACGACATACAAAATCATTCATTTTGGCAAATCGCTCGATGCTGGGATGCGAGTCCCCAGCCTAGGGCTGTTCCCGTGCTCCCCTGGGAACGTGCGGTGGCRGGCGCTGGCCGGGACCCCCAGCGCGCAGGGAAAAACTGCTCTTATCTTGCCCGAAACGGGCTCATTTAGAGGCTATTGGTTTCCCCGCATGTAAAATACGGATAACCATGCTCATCTCCGGCACAGCAACGAGACGTTTTGCGATGCTCCTGCAAGGAGCAAAGCACGCGCGCCCGCTGGAAGGAGAAACCCTCTGCAAACCAAACTGTGTCCTGCCATTTCAGTTTCATACCTCCAAATAACAAGTTTTGTACTGGGTCAGAGGCACGATTCATAGCGAAACAAATCAAGGCTTTGATCACTGAAAGCAGAATTTCACAGCATACCAGGCTAAAAAAAACCTTACATATCTCAAAGCAGAAGATAATACTTATAGGAAAACAAAAGGGGACGAATTCACCTCTGGCTTTAGATTTATACCTATGAGAAGTTTCACTCCCCCCACCTAAACAACCAAAAAAACCCCACAGTGTTTTCAAGATGGTTCGTTTCAGGGCACTAAAATCACATTCTGAGCCAAGAAGCATGAGAAACTCGTAAGCACTATAAACCCGTCCCTGCTTCGGGTTGTTTTGGGGGCTTTGTTTCCACAGCTGCTTCCTGAGCTTCAAGGAGACAAAGCTCTTCCTTTCCACCACGCGATGAGCTGCACCTCAACTGCCTCAACCAGGGGGGCAAAGCCTGGCTGGGAGGGAGGGGAGCAAATCCAGGCGCCCAGCAAGGAGACATGAAATCCCACCGCGAGGTCCAGCCTCCTGGTGCTCAGCACCGGCTGCTCCCCCCGTCCCAGGTGCGGTGACAGCCAACGGAGCAGCCCACGGTCCTCGGGGACCAGGGAGCTGCTGCGCATCAGTATGGTTTTTGTAGTCAGGACACAGCAATTGTGGTTGCACCAACAACGCACAAAAGATAAGCAGAAAAGCTGGGTGTGTCGCGTCATTCTTTGTCTCGGCATCATCCATCACCAATGCAGTAAGCAGCAGCAGAAATGTTTTCCTTCAAAAGGGATGRCACAGGTCACAACACTGCCAAAGCCATTTGCTAAAACACCAGTTCCACTGCTGCCCCAGCTTGTGGGACAGGACAGACCTCCACACACCGCTAACCCCAAGGTCAAGGGACCAAGGGAGAGGGTCGTTAACTGCTGCTCCCTCCTTGGATGCACCCAGCACCAGCAGTGACGGCTGCAGGGCTGGGCAATGCATGGCCAGGCTCAGGCAACCTGGGTGAGGAGCAAGGGCTGAGCCATAGCAAAGAAAGAGAATGCAAGGCAAAAACCCAGATTTTGGCCATTTTGGCCAGGTTTCCTTCCCCTCCTCCCCATTTCCCCAAATGGAACAGTTCTTCCAGCATCACCCCAACACCTTGCACCAAACCGAGCCATCGCAGCAGGGCTTCACGCACGTGACAACAGCAAAAACAAGGGGCAGGAGGAAATGAGCTGAACGACACAGCTCCACAGAGCCGAGGCTGCTCGCTGGCTGCTGGTTATTAATGGTTGCATGCAGGCAAACCCTTCCTTCGCATATGCTGCTGCAGTCGTAGCAGACTCCTGCCAACTTTGGGTTCGACTTTCCATTAAGCTGTGACTTGAGTATTTTTAACAGGCTCTTCTGGCTGAAGATGAAATTTGCAAAAACAACAAAAACAACGGCAACCACAAAAGTACAATACAGCACCAACACCCCAGCGAAGCAGCCCCAAGCTCAGAGACTGTTCAGCTCCACAGCAGGTGAAAGCAAAGCCCATGTTTCCAAAAAAAAAAAAAAAAAAAAACACCAACCCAAAACAAAACACCAACCAACCTCCTGTCATTCAAATGGTATTTGAAAGTGAATGAGAATGCCAACCAATCAACTCCACGGCAGGATTCAAAGAACAATATATCCAAACCTCAGTGCTGCGGCCAAGAATATATTTGCAATGCAGGAACACTACAGCAGCAGCAACAGAAGCCGTTTGCAAGAGTAAATGAGGTTATTTTGGCAGCAGAGCGGATGTAGCAAACAAGCCACTTTAACTGAATATGGTAAACAGAGATGGAGTGATTATAGCAAGAATGAATGCAATAGGGTTCCGAGTTGCTTTGAATTGCCTTGACTGACCACAATATCTGATAAAACCAGTGGAAAAAGTTCTGGTTTCCTCTTGTATATAATTGATTATCTTACTGAGATCTACTGTTTTATATACACACATACACACACACTCACAGCCCTCTGAAATTCAGTTACTTGGTGATGCTGCCAGAAATAACCCAGAGCAGGAACAGTTAGATGGTATTTATTTTTGTCGGGGGTCACAGACTCCAGAAGTGGGAAAGGATGCAAAGCCCCCTCCCAAAATAAGCACCTGGGAGGTTTGCTTTGAGTAGCTGAGATGTAACCGCTCTGATCCATACACAACCAACACAGCTCCTTACTTACTTTTAAGACAGAGAGGGAATAATCCCTGGGGGGGGAGGGGGGAGCATGCTGCATGCCATTAATCTGATCTACCTCAGGGCTCTCTTCCTGGACAAAGAAATGCTGGCTTTGACTTATAAAAAAACCATGCAAACGTGTCATTGGAATTTCCCCAGTGCCAAGAGCTGGTAAATGAAGATGATGGTGCACAGAAGGAAACGGCCCTGGTGCAGCCCTGTGCCCGGGGAGGGCCGTGGGATACAGCTGGGTGTGCCTGGAGAGCGGCGATTTGGGATGAGAGGATGGAGAGAGGGGATAGGAGTGATGGGTCCGTGCTCTTTCCTGCCTGCTATTCGATTCCTCTCGCACAGCTGTGGCACGGGCCAGAAGAGTTTTGCACGGGCCAGCATGGATCTTTGCAGCATCCCATGACTGCCACCACCTCTACCACCTCCTGCCCCAGCCACAAAAGGCACCTCTTTGCTTTGGCTTTTGCCAGACGTTATTAAAGAACAAAAAGAAAACAAAAACAAGCAAAAGAAACCCCGTGGGGACCTGCAAGCTCTGCTTGCTGCGGTGAACGCGAATGCTGCAACCAAAACATGCCAAAAAGCCCGGCGGGCGAGGGACGGCCCGGGGCTCGGCAGGGTGCTGGGAAGCACGGCGAGCTCGCCCGCCGGCAGCGGGAAGGAGCCAAATATCCACACAAACAAGTTTTCCGTCTGAAATTAATTTACTTACTGAAACAGCACTCAGCAAAACCTGTGATTAATATTTTCCTCCCCAGGCTCCTAACATGACAAAACAGTAATTAATGAAATATGAAACTGAATCTGAGTTACAGTAAGTGTAAAAATATTATTGTTTCTTTCATCTTCCCTTCTCTTTATTCCCCCCAGCAGTGGGAGACCCCGAGCCCCACGCAGGCAGCGCAGGGTGCGCTCGCTGCCTGCCCTGCTTCCCAGCACAATGCTCTGCACCGGTAGGAACATGGGGCTGAGTTTTTTGGCACCTGCCCCTGGTTACCTGGCAGCCTGCTCGGCAGAGGAAAACCAGCCGGGAGTTCAGGAGGAGGGTGATGGTGCAGGGGAAGCAGCGCTGCAGGCACAGCTGGGAGCCAGCCCATGGTTTTTGGTACTGCGTCCATCCCCGCAGCATAGCGATTAAATGCGATAAAACAACTGAAAGGCAGCTGGAAGATTCAATCCTAAATGCCACGTGCTGTGTTATTTTGCACAATGTTTTCAATGTCCACCTTCCTTTTATCCGTTCCCCTCTATGGCGCATCACTCCCTGGCCATGCTCAGGTCTCACGCTGCCTTCATCCCAAAAGCACTCCCGGGCAAATAGCAGACTCGGGTTTCTAAGGGACCACTCACAGCTGGACTAAACCAGCAGAAGAGGGTTTTAAATAACAGCTTCAGCAGCACAAAAGCTTCTCCCTGGAAAGCTGAGAGCGGACGYGCTGGAAGAGGGTGCCAGCCCCGGGAGGGGGTGGTGGCACGGTGCCCACRGCCACTCCTGCCACCACGGACGGCAAGGCTGGGATGCTTTCTCCAAAACCCATGTCCCTCTCAGCTGGTAGCTTATCATCCAGCATTACATCTCACTTTTCTACACTTCATGCTTTCTTTGCAGCTATGGAGGGACCTGCGCGGAAAGAAGTGCAGAGGGCTCCAGGCACAGCCCCTGTGCGCAGGGCTGCCCGCAGGGTATTTCGGTAGCACTATCCCTGCAGGTGTACGCGCCGGGGAGCAATCCCCAGGTGTGCTTAGAAGGGATGTCAGGAAACACAGAGGTACCTGGTGGATGGCGAGGGGGGGGAAAGTATTGCTTCTGCCTAAAAATATAAGGTTGCCTTGAATTCTGTTTACAGAGCAAATGTTTAAATAAATCATTGCTTAAGTTTTCCAGTGGACTTTCTCAACTTTTCATTTTTCTCTGCATCTCTAAAGCACAAATGTATTGTGTTTCTACAATTAGAAAACACAGTAAGTGAGGTTGACCAGAGCTAAAAAATTGCAGAAGTTCTACGTGCATACATATACACGCACACAAATTCACACACACACACACACTTATTATTATATACTTACATATTTATGTCCATATATATATATATATAACCACACACCCACATATATATAACCATATATGTGCACACACACAAACACTGAGCCCCAGTTTCTCTCTGCTCTCCTCCTGCTGTACAAGCCCAGCTCGCGCAGGGGCAGGGGGTCGGGAGCGCAGGGGCCAGGCAGGCGCTGCCCTGCACGGGCATCCCCCTGCACCCACCGCAGCCCCCTGCACCCACCGCAGCCCCACTGCCACCACCTCTTCACAGCCACGGGTACCCAACTGCCTGCAGCCACAAAACTCGGCTCGCGGGCAGCAGAGCGGACCCCGCAGCACGGGAGTCAGCTGCAAAAAAACAAGGGAAAAGGTAACTATTAGGGAAAATAAACGAAATTTGTAAGAGTCTTCCAGCTCCTCTCTTTTTTTTCCTTATAGTTAACATGGTCTGGGGACAAGCACAACCCACGTTTGACTCGTGCGATTAAAAGCGTCTGCTGATGCATGTTCTCCTCCGCGAGGGTTGTGCGAGGCAGGGGGACATGTCACCGTGACAGCTTGTACTTCCACTAATGACTCCAAGATCAATGGCACAGAAGATGAAGAAGAAAGTGATTTAATTTTCAGATCAACAGATTACACAAGCACACAAAGTATTCCCTGTCAAATAAACGTGTTACCTTGATTCCCTCCATCCTTCAGCTGAGGTAGTAGCAAAATGCTATCGCATTGCCCATTTTTCATTCCTTCACCCCCTCTGAGACCCTGGCTATGTGAAAGGCCCCACCGGACTTCTATTTTTATGCAGAAAAGATACAAAACTGATGGAACATTTCCCACTTTGGTTGCCCTGATAATTGTCCAGATTTGCAAAACACTCGGGAGAGGAGCACAGAGGAAGAGGAAGACTAAAAACTTAAAAAACCAACCAAACCCATAGTAACTAAATCTTGACGCGTGGGTCCTGGGGAGCACAAGGACCAAACCTGATAATCAGATGCACATATGAAAAAAGCTGAACTAGCAGGGCAAGACTGCACCGGAGAGCCCAGGAGAAGAGCAGGGCAATGAGCTGGATGCAGGGAGGCAGGGCTTCACTCCCTGCCCTCCGTGGGACCTTTCGGTGCTGCTCTACCTCACCTGTGGCTGCGGGATGGGGAGCGGCGAGGTGAGGAACACGGCCGCCCACCACCCTGAGCTTCTGCTCATCATCCGAGGGCTTTCTGGAGGCCTCATCCAGGAACCGATTCAGCTGAAAACATCAGCTTCAGCACCCAACCCTTCCAGTCAGCCCCGATTTCTACTCAGCATTGGGTTAGGAGATTTTTCGAGCTTGGTAATTAAAGCCCACTTAAAAGAGTTCCCTCCATCCTCAAGAGCCTCATGATTTACTGTATCTCTTACTTGAACTCATATATGTCGTGTATTTCCAGACATTATGTAATGAGGTTTTTGTGGTCCATAGAGCTTTCTCGCTGATCCTCTTGTTGATGCAGCCAACAGCAACGACTACACACACAAACATTTATAGAAAAGTTTTCTGTATTTTACACTAGATACTCCAAAAACTGTCATATCACACACACACAAACCGCCACCCCCCCCCCCCAATCTATCTCAACATTTAATGGCAAGTCAAGGTTAAAATGATGCAGACACAACAGGTTTACGTTCTGGTGGACGCAAACTGTATGAACTGTGTTGGCATCATTTCTCACACCCCTCAAACTGCGCTTTTACAGCACTAGTCACTAAACCTGAGGGAGAAGTTGTGGCAGATCACACCGAACCCAGGAAGGTGATGGGTTACCCAAAGGCTCCTGTGACCGTTTAAGGTCACAAGGAGCTAGGAAGAAGCGTTTCACAGCCAGTCCTCTCCAGCAGCACAGCTCCCATGCCTGGCAGGACCAACGCTTCAGTGTGGGCTCACGAAGAAGAGCAGAAACTCATCTACTCCAATTTTAGCAACAGTTGTTTTTCCTCAGAGAGCATCTAAGACTCGAGAAAAGCATGCAAAACTCGAAACTTTCCTTGAGTCTACCAGGTCACAAAAGAGGAGAACACAGACACAAAAATATGGGGTGACAATTGCAAATATCTATTGATACCAAAGGATGGAATTCAGTTTGGCCAATCTTTTCATGTACAACGAATACTCAGCTCCCACAGATTTCTACACGGCCCCCTGGAAACCAGCATCTGACATACAGAGATAACTGGGCTGATTTGGCCATGCTTAAATWGCACCGAACTTTCTGCATCAAACCCAATGACTTTGGTATCCAACAGGGAATGGGCCAGTTTTGTCTACACTACAATGTACGGCTTGTGCGAGGTTGCTCATCTTCTTGCTAGCAATAAGAAGGATCTAGTTTTCACTAAAAGTTTAAGCACAACCAAAGGTCCTAATATCCAGGAAAGAGCCTGGAATTAAAGGGGTTTCCTAAAGTCTGGTCTCAGCGTACCCACTTAAACCTCCAGGCACAAAGAAGAGGAGTTAAGTCAACTGTGCATCCATGACCATTTGCAGATCTGATTAACTATCACTGAGCCCTGTTAGGGCCTCAACACTATTGCAAATCAAAYGCTCAGGCAAAGGCTGTGAACTGCAAACATGAAGAGGGAGGCCAGTGTGGCACTTTTGGCCAACATCAGACACGAAGCCCTGTAACACAAAGAGAAGGGCTCTCACCCACCAACATACTTGAGGAACCACCAGGCTCATCGTGCCTCACCTTGCGCTGGCCAAACTGGCTGCTCTCCTGTGCTCCAGACCTCCCTTTCAACTGGGGAAAAGCAGCTCTTACTATAACTTTCCTTTATTTATGTATTTATTGAAAGAAAGTCCTTCACACATCTCTCTGCTGGAGGAATAACCAAGCAAATAGCTATTTGGTGAAAACGGGAACGTGGTGTCTCTGCCATCTCAGCTGTGATGGCTCTAACCAGTATGGCTGGTGTCAGGTGATAAATCAGATGCCCTTTAACTCCTTAGCTGAGCTACGCACACACTACAGTACTGAAAGCACAAGCTATAACCAATATTTTTACTGACAGGTGATAAATCACATGCCCTTTAACTTGTGTGTACCAGTTGCAAATTTAGTTAATTAGAAATTCATGCTCACTTCTTTTCATGTATTATTTCCTGCTTGATTTACATGAGCTGTTGTCATTTGAACGCTTGCTGGGATTAAGGCTCTTGGATGCCGAGCAAGCACAAAGCACAGAACTTCGCTGCAGAGCACCACGACCTCTAGTGCTTTGCAGCCTGGAGAAATTGTCGGCAGYGTAAAGAGTAGCAGCAACGAAGAGTGACCAAAATGTTTTACGGACATACGACAGGAAAGTGGTCCCCTGCCTGCAAGCCCAGCAGGTATGGCTCACACACGTAAACCCAAGTGCTACCACTGGGAGCCTTCCCTGAAAATATAAAAAAAAGAACAGAAAACTCTCTCGCAAGCCTGTAGAAACATAGCTTTTGCATTTTCACGCATTGCATTGAAAATAGCTTTAAAAAGCTCCTTTCTAATTGCTTCCGTAGGTCTTTCGCTAACTCCTGGGTACCCTCAGCCTCTCAGAGCACCACTGCCACGATGCCCCGCCAGCAGCCACGCTCCTGCGGGGCTGGTGAAGGAGAGCTCGCTGGTACCCTTCTGCATCCCCAGCACCCACCGTGCCAGGTGCCGACGAGGGAAATGGCCRCCCACTCCGGTCACCCTGCTTTACAAAGTCCACACCAGAATTTGTTATTCTCCTCATTTTGGCAAATTATACCAACTCTCATTTCCAACTATTTTGTCCGTATTTTTCTACGGACATTTTTGTGCCACCAATAGTATTTTCAGCTCTGCTACAAAAGGGCATTTGTTAAAATATTCCATGACTGCAGAAGATTCATAACAGATTCAGAAACCGAGTGATAATCATAATAATTTTTCAGCACTTGTCTGCCAGACAGAATTATCAGCAAAAGCGGGGCCCTGTTATCTGCAGGAGCGGTATATGATACGTTCATTTTTTTCCCCTCTATAAACTTCAATTATTAATGATGGAAATTTTTCCCTGCCTATTCTTCCCTTGGTGGGAAAAACAGCCATTACTGACATTTGCTGATTTAAATCTAATCCTCCTCATCTGCATGTAGACGAGGCTCTGTTTGACTCTACCCATTGATCCAGCCAGGAAAGGGTACTCTATAACTTAATCTGATGTCAAACCATGATGTGTCCTGTAGGAAATCGGTGCTGTAGATCTCTGTGCTATAAATATGTCACCAGAATTAACTGAAAGCACTAATAGGTCACTCAATGAGCTCTGCGGTGCACACAGGGCACCATGAGGCTGCTGTCTAGGTACTTGTGATTGATGACACCAAAAATTAGCCAGAACAGAGGGTTGTCAGCCAGCCTGGAGACAAGGGACTTGCTGACATGCTTTGTTCTCTGCGTGTGCTGGGTCCCATCCCAGCCCTGGCACTTCTGAAAAATTTAACACACTTTACATATTTT
>JAYKAV010002009.1:821684-853808 GCA_035582835.1 Phoebastria nigripes | reverse complement strand
AAAAAAAAAAAAAAAAAAAAAAAAAAAAAATCCCTACTACAATTTAAAACAATAGAAAAGAAGTAGGATCTCTTCCAGCTCTCCCTTGCTGCAGGTTTGTCCTCCTGCACCCACTGCCTTCGGTGAGCAACTAGAGCCAAGAGAGAAATCCTGGAGTCTTGCTGCAGGCAAAAATCCCCGTGGAGGACGGCAGGCATGCTCTGCCTGCACAGGGACGGCATCGGGTCCTGAAAACACAGCCCACGCTGCTCCAGGGATCAAAGTGATCACACCTTGCTCACTCTGAGCTGGTTTCTGCACACCATGCGCCAGCCAAAACCCCCCAACCTAGGCAAGAGCCTTCACTGTTTAACTGTGTTCCTTCACTCGCAGCTTATACCCTCTTCTGCCCACCATCTCTCTTTCTTAACACATGTACACACGCTGTGGGCTTTTGGATAAGAGGTTACAACCCCCCATGCTCAGATATTTCTAACGCAATTTCTCATCCCGGTTTGTTGAGCCCCAGGACCATTGCTGTTGGGTCACTCATCATGGCCAAGATGGCCAAGTTGGGCTGCCCCAGAGCTCTCCAAGGGATCCCATGGTGTGTCACCATGCCAGGGACTCTGGGGCTACCAGGGATGGCCACCACAACCATTCTCAGCAGATCCAGAGATGCGCTACAAGATGTGTGACATCTCCAGAGGGGGAGTTCCTGCTTCATTTTCTCCATCATTAGTCCTGGTGCCGAGGGGCTCATATCCAACATGAGCCAAGATTCACCACAGAGCTGCCGCCACCCCCATTCATTAGGGGTGACAGGGCTGCACCGTTTGCTTCACGTCCTGCTGTCAAAAGGCCACCAGACTAACCCCTGAACTTAGACCTGTCCTCAAATCCCCAGGAAATGCCCATGAACACTCATGGCTCCCTGGAGCACACCAGAGCTGCTTGAATTTCTTTCCACTGTGGTCCTTTTCAAACAGATCACGTTGCTTTTGGTGCCTGGCCCAAGCCCACCTCCTGGTCCTGCTTCGTCTCACTGTGGCCATGTCCAGCCCATGCCAACTGCTGGGAGAAGTGTCCACCATGGCTTGAAACCTTCCTCTCACTTCCCAGGCTGAGGCACATCCCCACCCCTGCAGGAATCACAAACATTTTGAGGACAAAAGCTGCTGCTTTTCAGAGTGCCGGTGAGAGCGGGACCACCTGAGCTATCGCTCAGAAGATGGCTCCAGCGAGCAGAGGCAAAGGGCGTTTGACTTGTGCACATGCACAGCACTTCCAGTGCAACGCTGTTTTCCTTTACACATGAATGGGCCTCACACATGAATAAAGCCCTAGAAAAGCATCCAACTCAGCCCTGAATAACTGCCATCCCTGTGCACATGGATCAGCCCGCAATCTCCTCCCTGTCCAGCTACAGCCAGGCAATGCCTTTGGACTCATGACACAGCTTTGTTCTCTGGCTGAGAGGCAACTCAGACCAAACTGTTGTTACTTTCCTGTACCAAAGCAGTCGTGACGGTGCCAACCTTTACCTTTGCACTATGGTGTATCAAGCTTGCAAGAGGCAAGCCTCTCCTCCAAACACGTACAAGCTCCCACATGTCCACCTCCAGTTATCTTCACAAAAGCCAAAGCCAGCCAGAAGGTCTCATAGAGTCAACAGGACTGCCAAGTCCAAAGCCAGCCCGACCCTCCCAGCTCTCCTGGATGAGCAGGGCTCCTTCTCAGGGTTATTTTTATGGCTACAAATTATTTGTGCTGATGACTACAAAACGGAGATGTTGAATCAGTCCCTCCACTGAACTAAGTGCAATCAAAGCTGCCTTCAGATGGGGGCTTGGAGGTTTTTTTTCAGCTCATGAGCTGGGCCTCCTTGTTAAAACCAAACAAAACCAAAACAGTTTCAAGAAACATCAGAGGACTAAAATTCATTCGGACTTAAAACTTGACCAGAAATAGCCAGATGGAGCGGCGAGCAAATTAGAACAGAATCCAGACTTGAATTTACTGGAATCTCACCCATTTTAGAGGGCTCAAACAAAACAACAACTCTTCGGTAATCTAGCATCCTTAAAGCCAAGAACGTGGGTTATCCTCAGAGCTGCTGTTGCAGGAGCCGTTGTGGTGCCATGCTGCAGTTAATGCCGGGGAGCCAGGTGTTCAATAATCCCCGACCACAGAGAATATTATAATTGTTAGCACTGCAATAATAGCGAGTGATTTTAACAGGCAGCCTGTATTAACAGACTCACCTTAAACAGAGGAGCAGGCAGCATTTTCAAACAGCAGCTGGATTCGTCCTCATTATTTACCTGAGCAGATGTTCACTGTGATACTTCCCGAATCCTGGAGCTAGATATTTGTCAGCGTTAATGGGATTTCCAGGAGCTAGTTTGCTTTAGGAACTTGTTTCCTCATTCAAATTGTAACCGTCACCATTTTCTGTTTTGTGTTGCCTCTTTCGCTCATGATTATCTTCCTGGGTTTTCACTTTTCTCTGGGTCACTGAGTGCAGATCCGTTCTAATTACTGTCATTTTAGCTTTTGTGCAGCGCTCCGTCACTCCAGGATCTGGGCTGCATAAATAAGTAATACATCTGCTCTTTGTAGTCTTTGCTAACCAAGACAGAGCCCTACTCATCTCATCTCATCCAGTGCTGACCGTGTCCCGGCCGGCCGGCCGTGCCAYGAGCTCACCTGAAAGGCAGCCCCGGGGAGGAGCCCACCGCGCTTGCCGGCGTTTGGCTTCCCCTCACAGCGGTTTTTGCATCATTTCATTCACCTCTGTTTAGACATGGATGCCCTGCTTCCACTAAAACCCCCTGGTGTGGATGCTGATCTGCTTGCCCGAGGGTATGAAGTTATACTAATACAGATCACAGGGCAGCACTCACTCTAAAGGTTTGCTAAATTAGCAGTATCATTGCAAACACCTCATGCCTTATGGAAAGGCTTAAATCAACACCAAAACGCTGCCCAGCTGGGGAGGCCACTGCCCTCCGAGTCCCATGCTGGTCCAGAGCCACGTGCCATACTCAGAAGCATAAAAGCTAATTGACTTTAAACCCTCAAGTCCTCGCTGACTGGGAATTCACAGCCCTTTACCATCAGATCTTGCATTTTGCTCGCGATCGCTATCGGAAGAGGAAGGTGGTGGTTACGGGACGTGATAGAACTGCAGGATAACGATCTGCAAGTGATGACTTCAAGTATTTTGTGTGTGCGGTGGCCAAAACAATGAGGGTGCTGCCACCCCAGTCCCTCTTGCAGGGTGCATCCTTCCGGCTTCACGAGAGAGCACGTAAGAAAGTAACTGCAAGGCAACGACGTGCTTCTGCATCGCCAGCTGAAGGGGCACAGAGCTCGTATCAGGGCTAATACACACCAGAGGGCTATAGAGAATTAAGATGTGCCACTGTCCCAGGAAGAGGGCACTGGTACCTTTTAACCAGACCCAGCTCCCGAGGCCAGGAGGAGAAGTCATTTGTGAGTGAAGGGATCAGAGCTGTGCCAGCCAGACACAGATCCCGGCGACTGCAAGGAAGATGGGACCTCCTAGGTAGGATGGTCAAAYATTTGGTAAGCAAGACCAGGATGAGCACACGCATAATGTGACGGTCTCATTATTACTAAATTTCTTTAACGTGTATTTTTGCTGTAATAAATAGTATTTCCATTAAGAGAAGCTTCGTGGGGCCAGCACACGCAGTCACTGCTCCCAGGAGTGGCACACAACTGCTGCTATGCACCAAGTCGGACCTGCCATGGCTGTCGGCGCTGACCCCAGCACCCCGGGCTGGCAGGGGGGACAGCCACGACCCAGCCTGGGGCACCCGGCAGCAACACACCTCTGAGCACAGCGGGCACCCCCAGGAGAGGCCAGCAACGGCTACAGACCTACAGACGTGGTAAGCTGTGTCAGGAACCTTAAAATAAAGTAAAAACAAAAAAAAACAAAAACAAAAAAAAAATTGCCAACAGGACTTATTAACAACACAACTATTTTTTTCTCTTTCCTTTCCAGGAAGTGACTTTGCTTTCACCTCTCCTGATGCAGTTCAGGACGGCTGTCAGGGTGCAGAGCAACGCTTGAGGCTGCTCATTCAAGCCGACTCCGAGCTGCTTCTTGCCAACACTCGAAGGAACGAGCATTCCTTTATTCAGCTGCACACCAGTCACATGAAAACCAATAAATAACCACACCGAACTGCTTGCAAACATCCAACAGGTTGGAATTCAGTCACACAAAACTACTCCTTAAACAATACCTCCAGGCAAACACATTCAGTAAAATATGACGGCGTCAACACCCAATTTGTGAGCAGACAGAAGAATCACAGTCGCACAGGAACCTCATTCACAATTACAAACTTGGCCCGCTCTCCTGGCACACGAACTGACTGTAATTCAGCATGTCCTTCAACTGACATCTGCTACTGCTCTGATGCACAAGGACTTTCTGTCTTGTATCACGCAAGAACAGTGGTTGAAAACCTTTAAGAACAAGCTATTTTCAGAGAGGCCTCATAATTCAAGAGCATCTTATCTACGGACTTTGTCTTTATACCTTTATCAGAAACGTTCTCCCGATTATCCGATAACACGTGGATATCTTTCTTTGCAACGAGGTGCCAATGACAGCCGGAGCTGGCATCTCTCAGGGTGAGAGCAAGCCGAGTCCGCAGGRCGAGCTGCCCCCGGGCGTACCCGGCCTTGAGCAGGAGGGCCGGGCGCAGACCTCCCCGTGCTGTACCCGAACCGCAGCGGTGGGCTCCCCGACCCCGCTCCAGCCAGGCACGCGGATGAGAACGCAGAGATGGAGCAGCACCACCAACAAACCAACAAGCAGCTTCTCTCTGAGCCTACTTCAATGCCAACCACGAGCAATGACTAACACTAAGCATATCCTCACCAAAACAAGGCCAATGCAAAAACCACAACCAAGCGTCAGAAGTATTAAACTAAGAGTCAATACTCCCTCGGTTGCTGGCAATACCAGAGTCAAAGGTTTAGACAGGACTTAGGCACTTCTAATCCATGTTTCATTATACTGGTAGTTTGGTACTGCCACTTACAGACTGTGCAAGGCTGCAGAGAACAAAGTCTTCTTGTAAGGACAATCACAGCTAGAATATCGCTTTCCTGAATCAGCAAAAGCTGCTAAACCCCTTTCCCAACAAGATCTATGCTTGCAACAAGGTAAAACTCTTCCAGTGAAGAGTATCACCTTGTTACCGCCATTTAATAGCAGAATATTGACRAGACCACACATCTCCCATTTTCCAACTACAGCAGATCTTGAATTTCATCTTCCTCTCCGCTCTAGGATTTCGTCTCAATAATCACATGCCAACTTAGTCAAGCAGGCACATCATTCTAGTGTCAAGTAATCCTGTGCTGTAGCATTTGCTGCAGCTGGTCAGACCAATTAGTTCAACACCTTTCCTTTGGAAATAACCATTGTGTTGTGAAGCTTCAAAAAAAGCTCAAAACACCCCACAGCAGAAGCCAAGATGTCTGGATAATGACACAAATTAAAAACACATACTGCCTGGAACTGCAGACGGCTGAAACAACACTGGGGGATCGGCTCTGACAATCTCTCTTGCTGGGTGTTACTGGTCCCCAGGCAGCACAGCACACGAGCGACGGCGAACAGGAACAGCAAGTCCGAAGGTACATAGAAATGAGGAAAAAAGTACAAAGCAGAAGTGTTCATTGTAACGACCAAAAATAGAACCCAAACCCGTGTATCAGTTACTGGTTTGTCCCTTGGAGTTGAGCATAGGGATGTCTCTCCCCAGTATTAGGAGTGATGGAACGTTCCTTTAACTCTTAGCAGAAGACTGGGTAGTACCTTATGCCCATACTGGAGGTACTTGACTCCCACAGGCACTTGGAAATCCCAGCCCAGCTGACCGGGCACGACAGCCTGCAATCCTCATCCTGCAGCTCCTGTTATAGCCATTAGTCAGTACGAATGCCAAACCCGTGGCGTGTTACACACGCACTACTGCAGAAAGGCTTTTAAAGTCATTTAATATCCTTGCTGGAGGTCACATTGAGACCTGGCACGTGCACATGGATTCGGAGCACATTTGCTTACACCGAGCACGAACACGGCCGCTAACGGCAAGAGCTGGGAACAGCAGAGTTACAAACTGGCCAGAAAAAATTTCTGTCTTCCTTCATGCAGAGAAAATAGAAAAAGAAAAAAAATAGAAAAGAAAAACCAACAGAAACGGTTCATCAGATAGTTATAGCTAGGTAGAAACAAAAACCACAGCCACTTAAGGCCTGTGCACAGTGAAGTTTCTGGGGCACTCACCTCCTGTTTTTGTTTCAATTAAGACAAAAGCAGGGTTTTTTTCAGTTTCTGTATTAAAAAAAAAATTACCAAAGGCCAACCTAGGGCCCTGAGCCCTGCACTGGGGGGGCAGCCCGCCGTACATGGCTCACCCGAGCAGGCACAGCCACCCAGTGAGCTTTACCGGCCTCACTGGAGGCCATCCTGATGCGTGCGACCCAGTGATTCCCTTGAACAGCTCTCCTCAAAACCCATTCAATCTCGCGTTTGTTGCGGCAAGGTTCCTTCTCCCCTGCCAGAGGAGAGCCTCCACACCCGTGCTTGTCTTATCTGGTTTTCCCCCCTTCATTCCTGATTTCGCCATGGTCACATGGATGTTGCTCAACACCCCACAAAGCAGCTGGTCCAGAGGCATCAGGGCTTATTCTTTTTTGGGAAGGGGGAAGGAGCATCCAACATATCTCTTTGTGGGAAGAAAAAGAGAAATATGATGCGGTGAGGTCCTGGCTTCCCAGCCTGCCAACTACAACGTCAGGGAAGAAGGCCTCTTGCTTGCAGGTTACAGGTTGGTACTAAATAGTCAGCACCTCTGTTGAATACAAGATCACCTTATACACGATGCTCAATCTTTAGTTAACCTGGCAAAGCCTCAGCCTGCTGGGTCCTGGGGACAAAACCAGAACTGGCAGAAAGACCAGGCAGGAAGAAAAGGCAGGAGAGGGACGGGCAAAAGCACAAAAGCAGCAATGCAACGAGTCTAAAACAAAGGTAAATGCAGCTTGTTGTCCCAGCCCTCCAACTCTCCCTTCACCATCTTTCCTCCTCAACACTGCCTGCTCCTCTTGCCCATTTATCTTACTCCTGCTGCGCGCTGGGCTTTCAGAGAGCCGGTCCTACAGGGGTGCAACCCAGCTGGCTCAAACGGGTGATGCTCTGACACCCCACACATCTGCCAGCCCTTTTCTCACAGACAGGCACCCAGGCAAGGCTCGGGGCTCAGCCTGTGGCCACTGCAAGCTATGGGCAGGGATTGCGCTGGGGTCTCATCCTGCGCTGGAGGGATCCAGACAGCCCAGACGTCAGTGGGCAGTTCTGCTCATCAAGGAGTTCAGAGGTTTTTTATGATGCTTTTTCAGTTTTTCTTGCAGTTTGAGGACATGAACAAAGACAACATGAGCAGGAACATGCTGCATTTCGGGGCGTTTGAAGACCAGCAGCATCGGCGGGGCAGCACAGGACAGGTATGGTTCCCTCTGCTGCTGGGACACCCAGCACCGGCACAGGCCGGCACACGCTGCCGTATGCCCAACAYGCATCCCGGGATACCTCACTGCCCGCTATATCTTCTGCCCTGCTCCTCTGTCCATGCCCATACAGACCCGCCAGCATCCAGCTCCAACTTCTAGCAAAGGCAGGGATTTAAGAGAGTTATCCCAAGCTGCACCAAAACCCAGTTACATTCGAATTCTAGAAATTCTCCAGATTCTCTATCTTGACCTTGGTTGATTTTAAAATCAAGATGTGGCCCTTTTTGTACCTCCCACCTGAAAAATAATGAGAGATAGGGACAGACAGAGAACGAAGCCTTCCTTCCTTCCTCCTCCCCGCCAATATTTTATCACAGCAAACACCTGCCATGCAAACAGCCCTGGGAGAAACAGGAGGTTCGTGGAACTGCCTCAACAGCAACACAGACACCACAGGAAACAAAACAACCTGTACGAAGAGAAGAGCCACGCTGCAGCACAGCCCACAGAGCAAATGTTTGCGTGCTCCGGAGACAAGACAAATTCTGCTTTTGCTTACGAGGGGGTGCGACTGCTCTGTCCCCACCGATTTCGGTTATAGCTTCTGCAAAAGGCCTTGCAAGCGGTGCAAAAATCTTTCCCAAATATGCTCAGCTTTGGGGGTTTAAGTTGTAGTCAAAGGCAGAAAAGTCACTCCCTGCACTGAGTCACCAGCCTGCAGGTTTGGCACTAGGAACCTCCCTATGAAAGCACCGAGATTCACAGTGAGATGGTGCACGGGGACAAGGGAYGTCAAAGAACAAGAAACATGGGGAATCCTTCATGCTTTCCTCTGAAGGATTCATATTCAGCTTGCAAGAGCTAATTAGTCCCCCCTGCCCAGGTTTGAAGTATTCATCACCTTTTTCTGTTTGGTTTTGGTTTGTTGTTATTTGTTTGTTGTTGTTGGGTGGGGTTTTTTTGTGGGTTTTTTTGTTATTGTTTTGTTTTGGTTTTTGTTTTGTTTTGTTTTTGTTTGTTTCAACCTTCAGAGAACAACACCAAGACAAAAAAAAATAATACTACCAACTTTTACAGATTTGTGAGCGGTGCTGGAAACATCCCGGTTCCCACGTCTCATCCGTGAGACCAGCGCCCCTCGATACCAGCGCTCCCGGGAAGCGGCTGTGCTGCTGCTGGGATGACACCGCTGGGGAAGTCACCATTTGTTTATTATAGAGCACGCAGGGATCGGAGAGATTGTAGGTTATTATTTCTATTTGAGATGTGATTTTAGGCTGAAACAATTTTAGACTGCACAAGCCTGAAATAACTCCCTAGGCCAAATTTATAACTTGTAACAGTCAGAACTATCATACCCACTTGTCATTTTATTAAAGACCCAGATGACCCCCTGACTTAGATACGCACTGGAGCTGTCAGCCCAGGAACTGAAAGCATCAGTGTCAGAGAGGCCAGGCCCCCTTCTCACAGGAATGGTTTTGTCTCAATGGTTTTTAAGTCATTGAAGGCGATGGTGGGATGGCTCTTCACGGCCGCATCCCCCCGGCTGGCTGGTGGAGCAGTGCTGGGTCATCTCCAGAAATGGGACCCCACCACAAAATCCAAAGCACCTCCAGATGGTGGACAGGAGGGGAGGCAGCATCCCCTCTGGAGCACGCGGGTACACACACCCGCTGGATGCTCCAACGCCCGCATCCCCAACCGCGGAGGACACGATGTAATGCACATCCCCACATCTTATCGTGGGTGGGATGCTGCACAGCGCCCCGTTTAGTGGTCATGGTCTGTACCGTCCCTTGGCTTTCCCATTGCAACTATCCATCTCGATGGTTTCCCCCCAGCCTATTGCCGTATCCAGCGTACGCTGTAAAAAAAATACCCACGTTGAACAAAGTTATATAGAAAGATGTGACAAATACCAGATCACGTTCCGCTGATATGCTACACACTCAGCAGTGCTGATAGGAGGCTGAAAGACCATAGCGTGTTTTGGGCAGAAACCTGCCCTTTTCTGGCAGGTTATGCCTCCCAGTCATGGCTGGAGCCATTTCACTTGCGGTTCTGTGCCGGCTGCAAGCAAGGACCGACACGCATGGACACCCACGGCACTGGCTCACATGGAAGGGTCTTCTTGGGTCCACCATGGGGATAAAAAAAAGTCCCTCCTGATGTACGCTATTTATTTTACCTTCTCTATAAAAATAAAACTGAACGTGAAGTTGTGGTCATCGACTGCGTTAGGTTCACCTGCAGTAGGAATTGCCACCATACTTGTGACACCCACCCTCCCCTCACAGCTTGTAAGGACAAACCCTTCGCCACCAGATCGTCTCTCCCCAGGCCGTGCAGTGTGGGGACAAGAATAAATTATACTCTACAGGAAATATTGAGAAATCCAGTCTCTTTGGTAAAGTGATCCTTCCTAAGCATGAAAACCACACACCCATGATTGATGGAGCGGCTACACTTTCAAACAGTTAGCTCACGCAGACAATCCCAAAAGCCAGAAACAGAGCCCATAAATGAGCACGTACAACCGTCTGCAGAGACAAGGGTTAACAATCTTATCTAGGGTCACCAGAAGAAATTCCAAGTAAAACCCACAGCACACAGATTTCCTGCTCTCTAACCCAATGCCCTATTTATACCTCTCTTTCTTCACAATGCCAGTGACAGCTTTTTCCTCACTTACAGGCATGTTTCCTGCTTTTTGAGTTGTGACTTTCATTCGTAGCTCATTTCCATAACCTCAGAAATATAGTTTCAATGGAAGTGTTAAATGTACTGATAAATTCTTCGTGAATCTTAAAGTTATTGGCAGAGAGAATGGGGGCAATTTACCCTGTATCAGCCAATTGAAAATTATATATTTCAAAATCCTTTAACGGAACGCAGCAAGGTTTATCTCTGACTGATAAGGTAACGCCTTGCTGCTGGTGAGACAAATAACAAAGCCTATTTCCAAAACACAAAGTCCCCGATATGACGGCAAATAGGCTCATCTGTGCACAGTGACCTTCACAGTCTTCAATCTTTATCGCAGAGTACAGCGACTAACTCTGCAATCGCGCGCGGGCGCTGCCCCGGAGCAGCACCCAAACAGCCCTCGGTGTTAACTTTTCCATCCCTCCATCTGATCGGGCTGCACTTTGATTAACAAAGCATTTTTCTGCGTGCTGCTTGCACGTTAACCGGGAGCATAGCATGGTCCTGCTGTACACTGCTCCTCCGATTCCTCTGTTTAAAAAGCAAGAGAGAGAAAGAAAAAAAAAAGAGAAAGAGAGAAAAGACAGTCTCATCCRATCCTTCTCCCTGCCAGAGCACGAGCATCTTCAAAAACACTGGCTGAACGAGTTGCGCTAAATAATTAGGACACATGGGGGGACTAAAAGTAAAGAAAGACTAAAGCACAGATTTGCTGCAACGTTTCCACTTCACTGGCGTTAGAAACAAGACACAAGTTGCCTATTCTGGAACCAGCTGTGGCTGTAACCRAACAAAACGGTATGGACAGGAGGCAAGTGGGGAAAAAGAAAACCCACAAAAGTCATCGTGACTTACGTCAGAATCTGAAGGTCAGACACGGAAAGAGAAAAGCGAGGGATGGGAGCCACCTTGCAGGAGCGCGGGGGATGCTGCCCGGGTGAGGCAGGACTGCGGGGTGCGGGGGGCCCAACTTCAACTACGGACGAAGTTAAGGAAACGCGTTTTTAGATTCATTAGCAAGAAAAGCATCCAGCTAGGAAACTCCATCAGAGCACAGCCCGCCTTCCCCGGAGGGGATGTAGGGAGGGAGGAACCAGGGACTGAGGCATTCGAAATGCGATTAAGTGCCAGAAGCATCCTAGGAGCTGCTCGCAGCAGCCCAGGCCAGGCTGAGGGATCCGAGAGGACTGTGCCATCTCCTCCTCCATCACTCTAACGTTGGATGCAACTCATTCAGAATAACTCATGGACAGCAAAGCCCCGACAACAAAAGCCACAAGCACACGAGGTAGAGCGAAAATTAACTCCATCCCAGCCGAAACCAGGACGCGCGCGGTGACACGTCCTCCCGAGGCAGCAAGTCCGGAGCAAGGGGCATGAACCCTGATGCAAGTCAGCCGCGTGCCCTCAACCTTCTTCGAAAGCTTTCAGAGGTTATAAACCCATGCACATTCATCACAGTCATGCGTCACCAAGACTGAAACAGTGTTATTTCAAAAATTAAGTTGAAAGTGCTAACACAAACCAGAGGAGCGAGGGAACAGGACCGGACAATAAAGCAACCATCTGAGCCCAGCAGAGCTGCTTCAGGCTCCTGCTCTCCTACAGAAACACAGGCAGCTCTGTGCCCCATATAAAATATTTGTGCATCCTACATAATTYAGAATCCTATTCAATAACTTGACTCCCGTATTTTTCATAGCAGCAAATTCCATGAATTTTGCATTGAATAAAAATTTAGCAATCATAGCAGTTGCTAATTTCTGTGCTGTGCTCAGAGCAGCCTTTCACTTCCCCATAATGATTTTAAAACATTATCCTGCTGTTTCCTTTTTTCTATGCCTGGCATTGAAGAGCTCTGCAAACTATTTGAATAGTGCTGCTCTGAAAAAAAAAAAAAAAATTCTGTAAGGGAGAAAAAATTAAATTCAATCATCACTCTACCTCTGTGAACTGTGAAAGTCTTGGGAACATGAAAAGGTGCTTTCTAAAGGATGTTAAGCATTCAAAAGATTAGACTGCAATGTGCAATTAAATGTGTTCCACAAACCTTTGTCAGAGCACCCAAAACCCTACTTCTGCATGAACTTAAAATCCTCCCACTGGAGCTTGTTCAAGTGGTTTACTTTAAACCTGTACTTCAGCTATTCCATACCTTTCACTTTTATAATTCTTCAACATATGCTAACACTGGCAGAGTTAATATTAACTGACTAATTTTAAACCCTATGATTACTGGAGCTGATTTATATAGTAGCTTCACTTCACAATACTGCGAATCATGCACGCGGTAATTGCCAAGTTCAATTTTAGCTCTGTCATACTGAAGCATTAGTTTTTATGCCTCAGCTGTTGCCTCCTCCATGCTATAGAGGTAAGTTGATAATGCAGTAGGTTTTGCTGTTAAATATCAAAATATTATGATACCCCGTGTCAGATTCTTGCAAGCTTTGTGAGCTATGCATCATCTATTAACTAAATACTTTATTAAAGGAACAGTTTGAAAAGGTTTCTATTCTAATTTAGCTCAGAACACTGAATACTGGAGGGGGAAAAAAGGTAATATAATGATTTAATTCACCACCAAAAGCGACTTGGTGGAGAGAAGCACTCACCCTCATCACGGCTCTATGGTAGGAGCTACAAAAGGATCAAACTAAAGCCTTAAACAAATACCCTCCAGGCGAGGCCCCTCACCCTGGCCTCGGGCCGCAGCCCCGTGACACCCACACGAGCAGTGCCAGGAGCTGTTTCACCCCAACGCGGGGAGCTCTGGGGCTGCGGGGCCCCGGCTGTGTCCAACAGCAGGTTGCTTCTTGACCAAAGCCCAGACATCTCAGGGCGACCTTCCCTCCCGTCCCCGTGGATGCGGCTGGCAGGGCTCATGGAGCAGAGGTGGGACAAGCAAAGAGAAAAGGGTAGATGAGACGGGAGAAACCAGATACTCCTCGCTACCAAGAGACGGAGCGCTGCAGCCCAGGGACGAGGTGCGCTTGCAAGAGAAACGAGACAATGCTGAACTGCTGCTGCTGCCTCTTAGCTGAATCAATATTACAGCTGGGCATTAGCAATAATCTCCTAATAGCACTTAAATTCACCCATCTCTTCGGCTTCATGTTTTAAGATCTTGTTTTGTTTTGTTTTTTAAATGAAGTCTTCTCATATCAAATTTAACAAACGTGGGCAAACTGGAACTGCCTTCTTTTCCCATTCACACGTGCCATTGATGACCAAGATCGATGATAATGGCAATGTGAACTGAAGTCCCCGAGTATCAGAGAAAGCTTCGTGCCATGGAGGGATGCCCAAGGCCCAGCCCCGGGGATGGAGACTGGGTACCACCTCTGTGCAGGGAGGAATTCCCCTTCAGGTGTGGACGGGGCAGAGGAGTGGGGTCTTTGCAGTGGTCCAGAGTTGATGATCTTTGCAATCCTTTGAATGGAAACAGCAGAACGCAACAGAAAAGTCTGTCTTCCTTAACACCTATGTGCTTACGCCTGTTGGACAGTCTGCATTCATTTTAACCCCTTCCTATCCTCCACAGCTCCCCCATGCCCAGGCAGATGCAGAGACCCCAACCCAAGCCAACACCTACGTGCTGGCCCCTGTTGGGGACCCCCTTCTGATGCCACCGCTCAGTGGGCCCTTGGCCATTCTCCGGATTGGGGAAGTTACCTCTATCAGCGCTACCGTTCCCCCTTAAACCACAGCTTTTACAGACACAGGACAGACATGCAATTCATGATATTCACCAACAACATGGATCTCGCTCCAGCTCTGAAGGAAGAGCGAGAGGAGTGCATTAGGGGGCAAAACCCATGCAGACAGTGGTTACCAGTTCAACGGTCACCTTTCCTACTAACCCTCTCATCATTGTAGCAAGGAGATGAGCATGGAAGTGGATGAGCTCCTCTTTTACCATTTTTTCCCCAGTTTTCCAACATGCTAAACAGGGGGCATCTTGCAAGCCTGGAGAGCTGCAGCTACACTCCAGCGTGGCTCAGAGCAGCGCCCGGGGCTCCCGTACCGCAGGCAGCCACGTGCTCTCTGCAGCGTTTCGTATGAGAAGGTGGGACATTTCACACAGAGAGAAAGGGGAAGGAAGAATGTGAAAATTTCACCAAGTGTGTGGTCACTGGGAGGAAGGAATAGGATTGATGAATTTTTCAGCTTTGATGATTTTGGTAAAAACATAAACCACGTGCCTCATGCTTCAGGAAACTACATCGCAAATTAATTGACCATAGTGCCCAGGGAATTCAGAGGTGGAATTGATTCTTTGATGTCTGAAGACCCATTTTTGCAACCTGCCAGGGATGTCTGACCAGTCCTATTTGTTTTAGAGCCTCTTCTGAAGTCAGTGCTGCTGAAACACAGCAACCTGACGCAAACCGCTGGTGGCTCCATCAGACTCTGCATAACATAGTTGTAGGATGCTGATGGCATCTATGTCTCCAGAGGTCTTCTGGAGCTAAAGATGAGTTTAAGCCACACTTTCTCACTTGCATCACACCTGTACTTTCTTACAATATCTAATGATTTCCCAGAGTGCAAACTCCCCATCAAAGTGAAGGAAGACACCACAGCCCAGCAGCAATCTCACCAAGCGTATGACTTGCAAGAACAATGATTTCCCCAGCAGCAGGCCAGGGAGGACCAGTCTCGTGTCGGACACCAGCCCCTCTCAGCACACAGTGCAGGACCATGCTCTGGTCTTGGGTACCACGTACCAAACATGCTGGTAATGCAGAATTGCAGCACTGAGATTCTTCTAAAAAATAATCCTGGAAAGAAATTCTCTGGTAGCAATATCATTTCTCTCTCCCTTATATACACACTCTTTGTCCATCTTTGCTATTTTTCTTAGGGACCATCCTTTACTGGGTGTTTGCTCAGTGCCCAGTAGAACCCATTTCAGCTGGGGCCTCAAAACTCTGCTGGACCACACGTAGTTGCAATAATACCCAACCCCAATTTTTGTGATCTCCTAAGTTTAAACAAAACCTTGTACCCACATTAGCCACAAAGGAAGCCAGCAGAGCTCGTCTGTCCCCTCTGCTCACGCAGAGCTGGGACTCTCCACTGCCACCACTATGCACTTGCCTGCAAAGCAGCCGGGGAGGTTTGCATCCTATGGGCACATCCTTGCCACGTACGCAAGGGCTGGAGCTTGCACAGCACTTTTACCAGCCGTAGTTTCATCGCTTCACACCGGCTATGAGCTCCGTTTCACTTTTGGAGAGAGAAGGGGCATTGCCACATCCAACACTGGAAACCTGCATCCCGGGGGAGGCTGCAGAACAGGAGCTCCAGAGCCCAGACCTGCACGAGCAGCGCATCCCACCCAACCCCGCACAGAAAACACCTCCTGTCCACAGTCGGGAACGAAGCCCTCCAGCCATATATCCAAGTCATCCCCACCTGTGTTTTACAATTCAGAGATAATGAACTAACTGTAACATTAAGCTTAAAATAAAAACGTTGACACCTTTGCACAAAGAGATCTTGACTTCTCTTTCTAATGCATTTAGCTGCTTTTAAAGTGTCACTTATTGCACTGGAAACAAAAGCAAACAAAAAAATGTCCCCATTATTTTACGTGAGAAGAAAAGAGGCAAGCAGGTGGCCTTGACTGCACGAGTCTCTTACCACACTGTTCTGTGACTAAACTGAACATTTACACAGGTCTGAAAAATTGTTTGCAATGGGCAGGTAGACAGCAGAGCTACCAGATGTTGTTCTCCTAATATTTGCTATATTACATCATTGGATACTGCTTGAAAACCAACCCGTGCCAAGTTTTCAGAGGCCTGAGCTCACTTTCTATGTGCGCATCTGTGGTTCTGGTGAGCTGGCTCTCGGATGCGGCTCGGACTTGGGTGCACAGTTTGCACTCAGGCTGTGCATGCAGACGGGCTGCTCTTTGTGCAAGCCACCTCGCACGCCCAAGAGCTATTTATGTGATTACTGACACACACACACACAGCATCAGCAGCGAGCGCTTTCCTACTGCATCCCATCACGTGCTGTCAGACTTAGGTATAGTTAGAAAAAAAGAAAAACAAGAAAACCCCCAAACTGCAAGTATAAGTTGGTGTTCAGATGAGAAAATAAAAGATATGTCACCAAAGTCTATTTACTCATGTGCGGACATACGTGGAGGCTACGTTTAAAACATTTAAAAACTTTCTTGGCTCCCTCCACCTCTGGTTAGCGCTGCTGGCCCCCCCCATGCCGCCCAGTGCCTTCTAGTTTCAGACGTAAGTGCTTTACCAGTTTGCTGGGGTGAGATGCCGCTTCACTGAGGTGAGCGAAGGGAGGAGGGAAGAGAAGGAACATGAAGAATTACATCAAGAACCGGCCCCCGGAGACCTGTCTGCAATGCACATCCCCACGTCAAGCTGTCAGCTCCCAGCATTCAGCCCCACCGGGGTTCATTTGCTCCAGAGGAGGAATTCATTTTGCACTCAACTGCTGTAACCCCAAAGTGCTTTAAAACAATATTCCTCTGAGAGAGACATTACAACAGCCATTATTTTCCTGTTTACAGTTAAACTAAGCAAATACAAAGATAACTTTATTTTAAACAAACTACCATCATCACAAAAAATGGATACCAAATATTCTCCTCCACCATATGGTGAATTTAACTTTATTTTTTTGCTCTTGAAGGAGACACACTCATTGGCAAATACCAGCTTGTGCAGCAACATGACAAAGAAACTGGAAAACACTTCCCTCAAAGTTCTCTTGCTTAATGACAGTTAAGAAAGCTGTTTAATATTATATTTAATTTCAAGCTCTCTTTCCCCCTACTTTCTAGAAAAGTGTATATTCCAATGACCTACTGAAAAAAAATACATTATTTCTAAATTATTCCCAAGTATTATGTTCTTGAAAGTATTCCTAGTTGTCTGTGACTCACCATTGGGCTTCATTTCTCCTACCCATCCCACCAGCATCTATAACGATGGGGAGGGGTCTGTGTTTGCTGCTACGGCCGTATAAATCCAAAGCAACTCAGAGGAAGCAAACAGATTTGCCCCACAGGGAGCAAGCCTGATCCTTGTACCCTCCATGCCACGACACTACGTGTTCAGACCATCTCTGACTTCAGTCCTATTTTACAGAGCTTGGAACTTCAGATCACACTCGGGGTAAGTGCACCTGGCCCGCGCTAGCATCAACAGCGCTCTCTTTCATGAGATATACAAGTCATCAAATTACAGAGAGCAAAGAGCTCTGGAGCAGCAGCCAACTTTAGCTGGATTCCCTTAGCAGCTGCAGCCTAATGGGCTTTGAAGTGAGCAGACACATCAGACACACACCAGCTGTCTCTTGCACCTCCAGAGTTACCACAAATTTATTGAGCAATTACCGTGAATTTGTATGTTGGGTCCACCATGCTCTGCGGTTCCCCAAGCCTCCAAGACAAGCCTTGCATGAGCACGTTTGATCTCTTTGGTCAAAAAGGTCTCTATGCAACTTTACTTGCATCCAGGTGATTTTTTAAATGTCAGCTTTGCTAAGCAGCATGAAGATACCCGCTGCTTACAGGCTTCTCTGAAGCATCCCAACGCTGCCGCCGTTACTGCTCCAGTGGTCATTTCTTTGCAGGGAAACTCAGAGCCGAGGTGGGCGCAGGTTTGCAGGTGGTATGAAATCCTGAGATGGCCGAGCCCCTCTGCAGCCCTCTTGCCTGAGCAGCCCCAGCGTAAGGGCTCCAACAGGGCTCAGGTGTGAGCTGCTCTTCTCCAAAAGCCAAAAATGCCAAAGTCACTTTGCAGAACGCTTTCTCCTCTCTCTGCCTCGTCATCTCCCGTGGATGCCATGGGCAGTGCAGATCTCCAGCAGCAAATACCCTGCTGTGCACTGCCCTAGTTTATAAAGCTCTTCTGGGGCAGAGGTTCCACCGCTGCACCCCCTGTGCTCCCAGCAGGTCTTTTTGGTCCTCAAGAACTTAATTTGATTATGTGCAACACAGAGAAGAAGTAGTGAAGACTATTATCATTTCTCCCACCACCACGGCAGTTGCTCGGTGCTGTTGCTGAGCCTTGTGCTGAATATATCCTTGGAATTGCTGCAGAGCCATGCTCTCTCCTGCAGCCCCAGCAGGATGCCCAGCACAGGGCACTACATATTGCTGGTGCGAGTGACAGCACTGGTCCTCGGCCCAACTGACAACACTGCAGGTCTCAATGCTCCTCTGAAGACAACCTTTTTGATGCTGGGGCACCTTATAGGAGCACACGCTGGCATCCTGCCATCACTGTACTTGTGCCATAGGATGCGTGCAGACATACCAGAAGGTCCAACAGCTGCTGGAGGCTGCCAAGAACATCCTCTTTAACCTCCAGTCCTACTGCAATGCCACCACAGAAGAAAAACAGAGGCCAGGACACCAACGCAGCTTTGGCTGGATCTAGCCCCTGAACCCCGATGCATAGCTGCAGGCCTTCCACTTCATCCCTAGTTTGAGAGATGGCATTTTTTAGCTGAAACTCAAGTGACACATGAGCACGGCGTCCTGCGCACGCAGGCTGGTTGTTGCAGAGCATCTCACAGCCACACCGCAGTGCAGCAGGAGCATCAGGCCAGCCTCCCCCAGCCAAGGAGCCGGCCCGGGCACCCTTTAATCCTGTGGCTGTGCAGATTAATTGGACGCTGCAACAGGAATAGATGTACAGCTATCTTAAGCATTCATCAACCTTATAAAGGTTAATTCATTAGCCTTTCTGCTCCAGAAACAAGTTCTGCCTTCATTTACACCTCTGCAGATTCACCAGCTCAGGGGAGGTTTCAGAGATTTACCTGGGCAAATTTTATCAATGAATTCAAATCTTGAGCTAAATCAGGAGGAGGAATGGATTTACCCTAATCCCCTCCAAACATTCATGAGCATCACCTGCCAGCTCAGCAGGATTTAATCTCTCAAAAACAGTGGAGTATCTGGGGAAGAGGTTGGGCACACAGCAATGGTGGATCTCTCTCTCCCCCCCCCCCTTTTTTTTTTTTCTTTTTTGCGCTAATATCACTTTCCAGGTAAACAACCGGTTGCCACCGAGAGAGCATGCACACTTCAGAGGAGGGCCCACGCTATTTGGCAGAGGAGAAGAGATGCCCATCCAGCAGCCTCTGCAGGAACGCAGTATCTCCAAGAAGATGCTCCAAGAGCTCGAATCCCATCGGCTGGCTGGCGGCGAGCATGGGGACTGCACAGGCAGGCTTTGCCCTGGACCATGGGCAGCGACGGGGGGGAGATGCAGCAAGCCACTTTTTGGTGCTAGCATGGAACCACACACGTAGCATCCACCAACGCTGCTGCAAACCCAACAGCAGAAACACAGACCCTGGTGCTAAAAACCAAGCTTTGCTGTGCAGGTACCACGCTCTACAAACAGCTTAAATCCCAGCCCTGAGCGACTTATAGGGTGTCTTCACGCCTCCCACTAAAACTACCAGCAGCAGCGGCGGTATTGGCTCGGATGGCTGTGGATGTCGTGACCAGCAGCATCGCAGCCCCGGCGGCCGCTGAGCCAAGGGGACCCCTGGCACAACGTGCCTGACAGTAGCGGAGTCAGTGCGGGGGCGAATCCGATCCAGCGTGTTTAGGAGTGCTCAGATTAGAGCGTTAGCGTGTGATTCTAGGTTTACATAACACCACCAAATGATTTTGGCAGAAACAATTGGTATTAGCGAGGAAAACGAAGCATCAGGAACAGCCGGCGGAGCAAAGAGACACCTCTCACAGCAGCCCCCAGGCTAAAAAGAAAATAAATAACAAATGCAACAGAAGCAACACTTGGACAACAGGGAGGAAGAGGGGAAACCTCCGCAAGGGGAAATGAAACCTGAATCGCAGCCGAGATGGGCAGGGAATTAAGCTTTCCTTTTTCACCTCCCTCCCACCCCCGTCGGACTAAGCTTTCTGCTTTATTAAGGCACTCCAGTCAAGCCTGCGCCACTTAAACACAGGGAAGGGAAAGCCGTCTCGCGCAGGGCTCCAAGCTGTGAGGTCTGAGCAGCTCCCACTGAGCCGCCTCCGGCCCCGGGACGCTAATTACAGAGCTCAGCGACGCCCGGGCAAGGACCCAAGGCACTGATCACTAACCTTGGCTAACCAGCCCTGCGGAGCCTGGCTCCGACGCTGCATCGGGCAAAGCACCGACAGCGACAGGCATCGCGCTCGGAAATGTTCAATTGCACAAACTTCACATTGTAAATTTTTAAGCCAATTCAGCCTGGATGTTGCTGGGTTAGTAGTATTGCAGGTCATGTTTATCCCCAAACAAATACAGCAGAAACCCCAAAGGCGGCTGGATCTCCCCCTTGGCCTCTCCAGTGGCTCTGGCTTTGGCCAAAGGGATGAGGCCACCAGTTTCAGGTGGCCCAGCTAGCCCTTGTCCTGCTGTATGTGCCACACGGCCACTGAGAGCAGCCGTGATGTGCACGCCCACGTTCAGAGAGCAGGACGGCAACCACCAGCCCTATTTCGCTGCATCTGAGGACGTCTGGCCCCTCAGCACTCTGGCCTGGTGACCTAGTGATGGGAAGAGCCATAGCAGCTCTTCAGAAACCTCGGGGTCCYGCAGCCTTCCTGCTATAACTGTGCTAAGCAAGGAGGCAGCCTGCTCTCGAGACCTTTTTCTGCCAAGTAGAGGATCCCTTCCAAGCTGGCACCAACCCCATGCTCGTGGCACAACGACAGTGACACAAGCTAAAGCCCCAGATCCAGCAGCACGCTCTTCCTGCCTCTGAGCTACCCAAGATTTCCAACTTTGGGGGCAAATGAGAAGCTCCATTCGAGCTTCAGAACATCATAAGACAATTCCACAAGACAAGAGGATGTTGAAATCCACATTTCCCAATTAACTTAGAGCAGCGCTTTCCTGCAAATGGAAACCGCATCTGTGGCTTCACATGCAGCTTGTGGAGGACAGCTCTGGATAGAAGGACTTAAAATGAATCAAACTTGGTCCAAATCAGAAAGAAGTTTCCATTATAACCTTGGATTTGCCCATAATATGAGCATCCTATTTTGATAACGACTATCACATCTTTACCTTTAGATCCTGCCTATATTCCCTGAAATTCAGTACACAGCCTCTGCTCTGGTAGCTTATAGAGGACCCAACAGTTGCATTTGAAACGGGGCACGTTCTTCTCTATCACATAGGTTCAGTGTGCAGCACCTCACATTCAGGAAGTTAGTCCTTAGATACCGTCAACATCAAAATGAAAATGGGCTTTTGGTCCAGCTGGAGATAGCAGGAATATTACAAAGGGACTTAGCACGACTCCAGCGCAGCCCGCGGCCTCGCAGCGGGGAAGTCGCGTGCGTGGGGTGGCATCGCGCTGCCACGCAAGGCACGGGGAGGTGCAAGAGTGGGAGAAGCAGATGATAATTTTGTACAAGGCTGCCCTTGTTTCCAGCTCTTCATTAATTTCCTCTCAAACTTGCACACTGTGACCTTTCCAGCCAAAAACTAAACTAAATGAAACCCTGCACTCTAATAGCAACAGTAACACATGCAGGGAAAGGATGCCGGAGCCAGCTCTGGAGCCTGCAATCTGGATCCCTGCTCCTACTGGATGTGTTTCTAAATCTCAGTCAATACTGCATGTTTTCCAAGGAATGAGGCATTTCACATTTTATTAATTCTAACTAAAGCCCTTTTTATTACAAACTTCCTATTTAGCATTTGATTACAGCCATCACCACTGAGACTCTCACTGTATCAGAGCAGAAAATCCATGGCTCGTAGTTGGTGCGGGCTGTATATCGATATTTTTCTCTCCTGCCACCTCAATCCCAGAAGGTGCTATTGGAATTATTTTAAATACACTTCAGAGGTCCCTTCCAGCCTAAGCTATTTCATGATTTTAAAGACGTATTTGTTTCATTTGCGCTCTCACACAAATTTGGTACCCCGCTTCCACAGATGACTGAAGGTACATATTGTTATTCCCACCAGGGTTTGGCTTCCCCCAAAAGAAGGTCACTACACGCCAAGCACCTTACTTAAAGGGCTGCAAGTTTATGAAGCCAGAAAGACCATTTCGTTAATATTTTTCCCCTTTTCAAAGCCCAACTCTTAAGTGGACAAACTGATTTAATACAGTTTTATAAAACCTACACTCTGGTCTGATTTAAATCAAATAGTTAAATACTCCACATCACATGTACAGTTTGGCACAGCCACGACAGAACTATCTGGCTTGCAAACAGACGGCCACCCACAATTAATTTGCCACCTTGACACAGAAATGCAGGTTGTCAATTAATTAAAAAACACACGCCACTAGTCCTCAGCTCACTTTATGACCTGCAGTCTTTCCTCCTAGGCAGACTCTTTATCTTAAGGGGAAAAAACAACAACAACAAAAAAMMCCCCTACCACCTAATAATGAAAACATGACTCTGGCTTTCTTGGCATCTAATAAATGTTGTTCTCGGCTTTAACAGATTTATCAGGTTTAAAACCACCATGTCGCCAACATCCGTCTGGGGTAGAGGAGACCAGACTGTAATTCCAGTGCAGGTTCCTAAATATACACAGATTGAAGCCTGCGTGACCTCACTGTCTGGCTGCAGGGTTAGATCCGTGGCGCTTGTTGGAAGGTTTTTCTTCTGCTTTCAAGGGCTGTTTGATCTTCAATCAACAATGCTTATCAGCGGTAAAGTCTGCCAGCCATTCCCAAAAGTTTGATATTTTTAACAGCACATTCGTCTTCTCCTTTGAATGCTATTTAGGAGACAAGATAACGCATCAGGGGAAAAGTTGCCTCCCTGGGTTTAACAGGGACAAACACAGCAGGATCCTGTCAGGAGGAACACATATTTCCCAGTGCTACAACAAGCCCCAGCTTCTGTCGTTCATGTTTCCCCCTCCCAGTATTTCTGCTTTTTCTTCTTCAGATGACATCCAAACGCTTTTTTGCGCCCGTTGCATAAGCTGGGACCAACCAAGGTAATTCAATTAAGTGTTTCCATACAAAACTTCCTCTAAAGTTTTCACAAATTTAATTTCCACGCTGTCAAAGTTTCTTTCCTTTTCGCTAAGGACTGCGGGGCACGCTGCCCCTCTTCTGACACTAGGGACTAGAAATCTAATTCCCTAAAAATACATCATTTTTCCACAGCAGGCACGCTGTGCTGAGATGGCTCACCACATAAAAACCCACTGTTCAAAGAAGCACCCATAAAAATGAGAAACATGGAATGGATCTAAACTGTTATTTTTGGACAGAAAAAAAAAAAATTACCTTTGTTTTAGGGTTCAGTAACTGTAAGTGATGAAACAAAAGGTCTTTTAATTCAGAGCCAGCAAGCAGCGTCAGCCAGGGAGACCCGAAGCCCACGAACGCCTCTGTGGGTGCAGCGGCGCGGGACTCGGACAAGCCAACCTTCGGCAGCCCACCTTGTCCTCCCCCGGCGGTCCCTGGGGCCCTGGCAGCATCTTCCCCATGGTGTAAAGGAAAGGTGATGGTAGAGGTGGAATGGTCAGCTCATCACTGACCCAGAGATCAGCTTCTGGGGGAAAAAGGAGCTCAGCCTGCACACTGCTAGGAACAGGACTGAGGTCCACCAGCTCCCCACATGGACAGCAAGCTGCTGTCAGACCAGCACCACCTGCGGCCAAGCTCTCCGTTCCCACCACCTGCCCCATCTCCTCCCCTACACAGGGTCATCCTTCACATTAAAATGGTTGCATTTGAGGGCTCTCAAATGGCTTAACAACTCCTAATGAGCCGTACAGCTCTACCACCTTCCCAGGGAGAGGGAGGAGATGCTCAGGGAATAAACTGCTGGGTAGATCAGGCTGGAAGGGTGAAACTCTTCATCGGTATAAACGTGGAGATCCACGTCTTTGGAAGAGAGAAGCCTCTTGGGGTGCCCCGAGCTCTGCTTGCACCTCTCCAGGTACCTGGGTCTCCTGCAACGGATGCTGAGTGCTCGGGATGGCTCAAATTGTTCATAAAAATAACCCCCGAATGCCTGGGGTACCCCAAAATGACCTGCTGCTTCCAGAGATGGAGACCTAGGCCAGTTCACGCAGAGGATAAATGGCAGAGCCACAACACAGCCCTTATCTCCCACCCCTGACCACAGGCGAGTGCAGGCTCCACCCTGCAAGCAGATGATGAAGATGACGACGATGGTTTTCTCTAAAGCAGAGAGGAGAGGAGGAGTGCGGCATGCAGGCAGACAGCCGGGGAGAAAGGGGATGGAGCCTCCCTGACGAGTCCAGACGGGAATGGAAACTCTGAGTCATCGGTAGGTTTTGTGGGAAGAAAAACCTGCTAATGTGATCCAGCTAATCTGATAAAGCGCTCCTCGCTGCCGCCGAGGTGGAACAGGATCCACGGGGCACTGGCAGCCGGGGGAAAATACAACCTGGGTGACAGAGAGGACGGTGGCATGTCACCAGAGGCGAGGGTGGCACGTGCCAGCACGGCCGGTGCTTGCTCCTCCATCTCCCCCGAGCACCGCGGTGCTGGGGCTGCCCAGCTTGGAGCAGGGCTGGTGGCTTCGGCCGCGTGGAAGCAAAGATGGACATCAGGARTGGGGAGGAGAGGAAGTTTTACCATCCGCCCCGCTTGGGAATAGGGCCCCATACTGCTGCCCCCCTTTTCTAGCTCCTGCTAGGTTATGAGAGCCTTAGAAACACAGAAGGAAAAAAAAAAATAATGCACCATGAGAGCAAGAGCAAACCAACAGAAAAAAAAAAATCAAAATATCTACATTTTAAACATTYGCACAATCCAGCCTCCTGTGTCCAGGCTTAGAGGTCAAGAAGCTGCCTCAGACCAAGAGTCACCCGATTTCTCCAGATAAGGTTCCTCAGAAGCCGCGCGCGGCACAATGCTCCAATAATCCTTCCACAGTAACMATTACTGGTCCAGGGCCCTAATTTAACACTTAGCTAACAGTTATATTCGCCACAGAGCTGAACTGAAATCGCACAGTCGTCAGGAAGAGATTTAATTATATCTGCAGAGGTCAACCAATCTATGCAAAAGATGACGGCGGAGGAGAGAGATTCTGTGGCATAATGCAAAGATTTCGCCTGCAGGCAACGCATCAGCCAATGCCATTTTTCAAAGAAGAAATGGCATCCATCAGAACAAAACCACTAGAGGGAAACAATAGAAAGAGGGGGGGATGCAGATGATTAAAATATTTAAATCTGGTCATATAAGTGCAAAACCAGGCAATTTAACACTGTTTTCAATCACTTTTTTTTTTTTTTTAAAGAATGGTTTGATTAGTGCTTGTTTCAGTAAGTTCTGTTGCGAGATTTCTCCCCCCTGCAGCTGAACTGTGCATCCCCAAGTATAAGCTTTAATTATATGAAAATGTGTGTGTAAAATCACAAAGGTGGAACATTAGAGCTCAAACCTCCAATTAGGAGTTAATGGTATCAAAGCTGGAATCACGCTAACGCTTCACCCCGACTTTAGAAATGCAGAATAAAATATAAAGAAGAGGCAGAGAAGGTGGTACGCAACAGCTTCAGACAGAAGCCTTGCACTCGCTGGATGGAAAATTGTCAAGGAAAACACATTAGCAGCACAATAACTTATTTTTAATGTAGAGCTGTTAGGAAAACACAATTATATGCTTCATTTATACTGAAAGATATAACCCAACTTATGGTAAAAGCATTTAGAGCTCATTTTGTAAAAAAAATGGATGAGCACAAAAGTAATAGGGAAAAATTGTGCACCTAGAGGGGATAACGCTCCCCCAGCGCAGCACGCTCCTGCTCGGCCAGTCCGCCCGCAGCAGCGGAGCGGTCCTCACCTCCCGCTCCTCGCGTCCAGCCGCAGCGAGATGCAAAGCAAAGGCAGAATGAAAATAGAGATTTTTCTTCAAATGCTGCAGAAATACTACGACGGTGACAACAACCACCAGGAAAGGAGCCGGCAGCACCCATTCTTACAACTAGCAAAAGCAGGGCCCTGAAAGAGCTCCACAAGGGTTCCAGGTGCTCTCCCCACCGCCCCGGAGCAAGCAGCGGCCCCGCGATACACAAGCTATAGGATGCGCCGGTCTGTTACAAGCAAAATACAATTTATCAACAGAATGTTTTCTCCATTATGGATGCACAAAGTGATCCTGGTGCCTGTTGCATGCTCAGATGTATAGAATAAGTCCAGAGCTCTTCATGGATTTACCCCGTGGTTATGTGGTGTTACACGCAATAGGCTTTTGGACCACTGATTTAGGGGACAGAGTTTATAATTGATTTGAAGCATCATAAATAAATCGGAGAAACTTGCAAAATTTTGATCCTGAATTTTGGTCTCTTCATGCCTCCTCTGCTACAGGGGCTTTCATGGATCAGGCCCTTGACAAGGTTATTCAGAAGTGGCCCTAACAAACACGTTGTTATATACAAGTCAGACCGGTCTTCAAAACATCTCCATTGTTCCAAAACCAACCAGATTAAAGCCTTCCCTCTGCGCATACAGAGAGAGCAACAATTTCTATGAGTGGATGGACATTCATTATTTAGCTCCCAATCCCTGACTTAAAGCCCAAGGCAAAATGGAGCTTCAAACGCTGTCTGCTGTGCAACCCATCAAAGGTCACTCTGCAGAACACAGGGTTGTCCCACTGAGTAGCTCAAACACTTTTCAGAGAAAGCCCTTGCCCATATTCAGGGCCTAAAAAAATCCACATTTGCAAATCAACAGGAACTGCCTGCCAAATGAGAGTAAAATGGGCCCCAAATTAAAAATTTGCCTGACTTTGTTCCCCATCCAAAATCCTCCATCTCCAAAGAAAGATTTATGCTACTTCAAAACAGAGTTGGCTTAGAAAGTAGAAAGGAAAAGAATATATTTTATCGTCCAGAATGGCAAAGCAGTTCTGGAACGATGAAAAAGGGACCGTGTTTATCACTGCAATGTACAATTTATGGTAAAAGTCAAAACAAAACAGAATGTTCCACAGAAATGCATTCACTACATCAACCCGGGCCCATACCAGCAGCTCAGATCCCATTTCTGAAGGGTTCTTAAAAGAAGAAGAGAGTGTTGTTTGCAGACTAATACTCATCTCATGACTAGTAGATTTTAATTATCCATAATTCATGAGGGTGTTTTGGCAAAATAGTTTTTGTCAATTTATCAGCCTAAAAGGCAAGACACAGAGCGTGTTTGGAGATGCAAAGCCACAGAGCCCTATTAGAAAGATTTGGGAGAAGTTTTGATGGTGCTGTTGAATCCTACAGAAATGCTACAGGGTTAACAGGGCTCCCCAGTACCTCCCATTAACTGCCCGAGATGCCGGAGGTTCCCAAGGACCACGGGCACTCCCAGTGTCACAGCAGCATGCTTGCTCTGCAAGGATTAGGTATTCCCAGGCTGGGTCCTCCTCCTCCTCCCCATCAATCATTGCCCTAAGTGGAAATTAGGCATCGTGCTAACCAAGTCTGATCATCGATACACCAGAAGCAACTAAGAAGAATTTATATTTAAATTTCTTTCTGCAGGAAGAATAGAGAGATGTTAATTCACTCCCCAAAGCTGCCCCTAGGGAGAAGGGAGCAGGATTATTCCTCGTGCATCACAGCACAGCATCACTGCATCCACTGCGTGAAAGAGCACGTGGTATTGTGCTCAGGCAGGATCCCTGCTGTAAGCCTCCCTCGCAAAAGCAGTTTTGCCTGGGCTAAGAATGAAAAACCCCCTCCTGTACTTTGTGGACCCACAGAATTTAAGATCTGGGAAAATCCTTCCATGCTGGTATATCAGACAGCATATTAGATCCTGTCGCTAAAGCCCTGCTAAGAGCAGAACGAGCCCCCGTGTTACTAAACTGCACGTTTTTTCCCCGTGGTTTACTTATTGTGAAACACAAACGCAAAGGGGCTTCCTAGAGTTTAAGTGGGAAAAATCCCTAAATTTTCATGAAGCAACTGGGGGGATGTGGAAACATCCCACCACAGACCGACAATCCCCTTAACGTGGTGCAGGAACACGCTGCCTCGCCCCCGTAACACCATCACAACTCCCAGGCAGCAGCCAGACACCGTGAGAGCTCCACCTCCCCAGCAAGGGAGCAGGAGGGGGGTCTGCAGCAGGTACCAATGTCCCAGGAAAAAGGCCAGAGGGGACGGAAAAAGGGGCTTTGACCCAGATTTAAGAGAGGAGTCCGAAACGGAGGTAGGTGCTGCCTTCAGCAGGGCTCAGGTGGCCGGTGACAGAGACGGGTATCACAGTTTGGACAAGGACTCCTCGCAGAGATGGTACCACTTTCAGCTGAACCTCCCCAGTCCCATGTGGCTGCTGTGCAGACACAACCTAATGCACAAGTGGTCTTCCTTCTGTGCAGTCCCAAGGACGGAGCAGATCCTGGATCCAGCCCATGGGAAGGAGGCGAGGGGCCGGCACCCCGGCGTGGGAAATGCTCATTGCAGCGTGCCCTTAGGGAGGCTTTCGGGTGGCTCCGGGAAGGTGTCACTCCTTATCGCCCCTGCACCTTGGGCTGAGCCCAGTGCAACCCTAAAAATCCTGCCAAGGAGCACCAGGCCTCCAGGCTGCGAGCAGCAGCTCCCCGGGCACTGGGAAGTTTGGGGTTGGCTCCTCTTCCCACCTGCCATGGCAAGCTGCTCCATACGAGGTCACCCGTGATGGGGACTGGTTTACGTGGGGAGTCCTTTTTCTCCTGCTCCGATGCCACCAGCATGCCCAATGCATAAAAACTCTTCACCAAATGCAGTCAGCAGAGGGGAAGGCTCCTTCTCACCCTGCTTGCCAGAGCACAAGGGACCCCATTCTCCACCCATGGGTGTCCAGCCCCTCGCTCCCCCCCCCACCAGTCCCTCCCAGTGGCCAGCCCTTTGAGGGAAAACAGGGATGCTTCAGAAGCAGTTAAAGAAAGGGTGCAAATGCCCCCCTTCTGGGGGGCCCTCAGATGAACGTACGCTCCCATTTCATTATCCCTCTAAACATCCCTTGTCTTTTTAAAAATGGAAATGCTGATACCCAATAGGCACCTCTGTAGCTGCAAAGAGAAACGGTGGCTTACTGCAGTGCGCAGGCGAGATCGGAGACCTCACCGTAACAGTATCATGTTCAGTAAGTGCACAAAACAATTACATTAACATTTCAGGATGCTTTGGGCTAAAGCGCATCTCCCCGGCAAGCTCGCTGGCGATGGGCGCGCAGGCAGAGCTCTGCTGTGCTCTCGGCGAGTTATTTATACACAGTGACACTGCACACTCCTTCCCAGCTTCTCTGCCTCCCCCCTAAATAAATAAATAAACAAAGCAGCCCCTTGGGAGAAAAAAGCCGAACCTGAACGGAGCAAGCTCTTTAAATCGAAGGGCTTTAAAGCCCCTCCATAGACTCAGTGAAGCAGGAGGACAGCGAAGAGCCCGTGAGCATTCCTTGCCCGGGTCCTTCCTAGAGCTGGATTTCATCTGGGATACCTGCATGCGATAGTGGAAGAACTTCTGATTTTTCCACTCCACCCTACCCTACTCTGTAGCTTTTTAAAGTGGAAATGTTTTGAGGCAGACCCTGTCTTAGCCCAGCTCTGGGCTGAGCCACCAGCACCGGACAGGAGCGATGGGGTTGGGACCGGTGTGAGTTTTTGGAGTTTCCCAGGGGGTCCCATGCGGCTCCGAGGAAGCAGGTGTGCTGAGGCAGCGCTCTCCATAGCGGGCACAAGATAACAGCGTGCTGGTGGYGATCCTCAGCCGTACACCACCCCACACCGGCCGGAGAAGTTCTCCGAAGCAAAGTCTGCAAAGGCAGCAGGCGATACCACTGCCCGCTCCGCGCTGGGCCGTGTTTTGATGCTGAAGTTACAACCGTTATACCTGCATTCGGCTGGGAAAACAAAGTCAACCCATTTCATCTTTGGCTTCGTTCCAGCAGCCTCATCCCACAGACAAACGTGCACCACTGTGCATAAGCAAATGACATTTGATAACTCAGAAAAGAAAAGAAGAAGAAAAAAAAAAGAGCCCTGAATAGCAGAAAAGGGTAAGTCACTTCCTTTCTTCCTCCCGCTGCCTTAGGATCCTCCGTAGCAGTGACAACAGCAGCATCTGGTGGCAGTGGTCAGCACCTGGGGTGCTCCTCTCCAGTGGCCCATCTCCTGGCCAGCACCAGCGCCAAAACGCACCCACTCGTTCTCCCGGGCTGTGCTCGCTGGAGACCCGAGAGAGGCAATTTCCTCCAGCCTCCCCGTCCGCAGCGCCGCGCGACAGCAAGGACCCGCGGATCAGTTGCGACCGCCTAATCCGGGACTAATCTCAGGGATTCAGGCCACGGATGAGCTGACGACRTGGGGCCCCAGCGCCCCACGGCTCGGGCGGGCGCTGCTGGGGGGATGCCGGGACCACGCAGACCTGCGGCAAGGGCCTGCAGCGCTGCGTGCATGACCGCGAGCCCCAGCTCCCGCACGAAAAACTGGAAGGCAAACTGAATCATGTTCACATCTAACAACTTCTTGGTAAAATCGAGTTCCTAAAGCCAGCAGGATTTGGGGGCTGCTGCAGTTCTCAGCGGCACATGCTCGCATRATCCCAGACTTTCAGCTTTTGCACACTTTAACGGCTGATGTTTCAGCTGCACGGATGACCTGCTCCCTGGTGACCCGGCTCTCGTTAGTATTTTAAGAGCATATTTAGCATTTTAAGAGCAACGGCAATGATAATAAAACAGTTTGAAACCAGCAGTACGTGGATACAGAAGAAATCAATTTAAGTTGTTTCCTTTCAGCATAATCGGGCATCTCAAAATAAATGAGAACTATTAGGTTTGCTACAACTTAATAAAAAGAGATAAATAACCCAAATGACAGAGAACAGTTAAATACCTATATTGATACATAAAGATTAATTTGCTGCATCTGGGAAGCCACACAGGTTTCCCTCTGCTTGTTTCTGAAGAGTTTGATCCCAAAGTATCACCACAGCGAGATGAGCCGAGGGCATCCTGAGCTGCAGTCCCAACGCAGAACAGCATTTTCTCCCTTTATTAACGTTTTTCAATGCAATCACCCGAATTTGACCCAGGAGGACACAGCCAGGGTTATGTCTCGGAGCTCACCGTGGTCATCCTCCCTCCAAACGGGTCTGCTTCCTACGGCTTTGTTGCTGAAACATCAGCRCTATTTACCTACACGTGAGGAAGGCGATACTCGCAGAGAACTATTTATCCTTGAAGTACAGCATCTATCCCCTTCACTTCGGCTTCCCTCGGATGAAGGAAATTTCCTACAGCACCTCGGGCGCTCTCAAACATCCGCCCGCGGATCCCTCTCTCCTTACGAGAAGAGGGTGGTTTGCCTCGCAGCTGCAGCGAGCGGGGAAAATGCGGGTTGGGGAGCTTTCCTCGCCGTGCTGTGGGTCTTGGGGAACACCCCCCCCACCCCCACCCCCCCCAAACCCGGGGCTGGGTGCCGCACTTCGGGGGAGCGCGGGCAGGTGGGTGCCGGAGGCGAGGGGCAGAGCCGGAGCCCTCGCTCGGGAGGTGCCAGCGACCCCAGCCCCACGGCTCCGCAGCCTTGAGAAGAAGGTGCAAAACAAGACAGCAAACAACAACAGAAAAAGTGCCCGACAACCACCACAACAACAAAACCCCCTCGTACGTCGCTTCGGGCCAAACGCTCCCCTAGGGAAAATATTCAATAAACCCACCGCTCGAAACGGGCACATAAACAAACAGCCCTCAAGAGCCGCGCTCACCCCACAGCGTTCCTCTCCCGGCCGCGACCGCCTCCAGCCTGCCCCGCCGAGCAGCGCCCCGGGCTCGGGCTCCGCCCGCCCCGCAGCCCCGCTCGCCCGGCCGGGGAGCGCGGCGGGGCCGGTGCCGGGGACCCGACGGCTCTCCCCGCTCCGCTTC